>JAUMHB010026346.1:0-19426 GCA_032359685.1 Pittosporum tobira
CACACGAATGTTGAGCTGCCACGTGGGATGCCACATTGTTTTAATTAGGGCCAAAATGAAAACTCTAACTCTAATTTAGGACAACGTGGGCCAAGGTGAACTATCTCTAGATTAAAAAAATTAATAATAATGTTATGAGTCTCAAATCTTGTTTTGAAAAAATGTCAAAAATAATGTGTACTAATGTGTTATTATTTAATTAATGACAATTAATATAATCAACAAAAATCTCAATGATATGCTTAAAAGTGGGCCGGGATTCAATTACACATTAATTACAAAAACATAAGTGTTAAAGAAATCCGTAGGCGAAATTAAGCAGATGAGGGAGGTCTTAGGCCGCTTAGTGCATAAGGGGACTAGTTGGATCCTAGACGTTATAATGTATTATTATTTATATTTGTATATTAAAATTTAGAATTTTAAGTTTTGAATATTTTAAGAATTAAATCTTTTATTATAAATAAGCAGAAAAATTTTAAAAGTCATCCCGCTTAGTTCGTCGAATTCTGCCTAGTCGTCCGTCTAATTCCGCCTGATCGTCCATCTAACATGTCTAATTTTTCTGAATGATTTGATCACCAATTAAAACTTAATTGAAGCGTTTAAACTCCGTCTCCACCTAGACAACCAACCACCTAAACCGATTTCTGTAATACTGAATTTTGATAATATTACTATGAGTCTCAAAACCGGCTATCAAGAAATATCATAAATGATGTGTCAGTAGTGTGTGACTGTATTAAATAATTAATTAAAGATTTAAAATTAATATAATCAATCAAAAATATAAATGATATATTTATTCATTAAAATATTTATTAAGATGTCAAATTACTACTAAAATGAACGAGAGTTAATGCGTACCGGCCGTTTACCAACCTAAAAATACAAATATAGATGAGAAAAAAAAATTCAAATTCAACCAATTAAAGTGATATATACAATAGAAGAGTCAAGGAATAATAACTAATTAAAAAAAAAATCGAAAATAGTTAAGAAAGTAGCATGCAGATTTGGACAAACCATTCAGCACCAGCCTCATGCATCATCAGTCATGAGAGACGTGACCAGTCTCACATAATCTGTCATTTAGTTAATTAATTATGCAGAAAACGTTTAATTTCATCCAGATTAAGCCAAAAACAACAAACACCACAACAACCACCCACAACCAAACCCCCCAAACACACGCACGCACACGCACACACACACACACACAATGGCTGAAACAGCTACATCAATACTTTCAGATCTATTACCATTGTTATAAAACCTTCAAAGAAAGCTCAAGCCCCAAAAATGGCGACGGGAAGTGAAAGCCAAAACAATCTTGTGCCATGCTTCATCAAGATTGTCCCAGAAGATATCGACAACCAGAAGTCGGTAAGTATGATCGTGTTCTTTAATTTGTTTAAAACTTAAATATATGAAATAAATCTTTTATGCTTCTATTTATTGTTTAAGGTTGTTTCTACAATTTATATATGATATTTTTGGTTTTTATATAGATTGACAACTAACAACTGTAGATCACATAGGTTCCCGGTTTAGGTGCTTAATAATTACAAATCAGTGTATCATGTAAATATATAGTCAAACACTGAATCTATTTTAATTCAATTATCGAGTTAACTTATTTGCAAAAGTTTTAAATCGAGTAAACAAATACTAATTCTATTATAGTTTAATTATCGAGTTGACTAAATTGCAAAAGTTTAAGTTTAAAACTAGAATCAAGTTGGCTATAAACTTAAAGTATATCATATAAATAGATAAACATTAAATCAATTTTGGTTCAATTACTAAATTGTCTTAATAGCAAAAAATTTAAATTTAAAATTTGGATCAAGTTGGCTTCAAACTTAAAATTGCAAATTTGTGTTTTCTATTTTCTATCTTCCGATGCATGTACACAATAAATGAAATGGATATCTTAATTAATTTTTAGAATACATATGGATTGATTTTAGATAAGTCCCTCAATAAATGAAATGAATATCTTAATTAATTGTTTTTCAAAAATTGTAGGGAATAATGCCACCAAGCTTTAAGAAGATCATAGGGAAAGAATACCCTCGTTCAATAGGTTTAAGGGGCCCATCTATCCGTACAATGAGGATGATTGTGGATAAAGAGGGAGATGAAATAGTTTTATGGTGGAAGAATTTCTTGGACACAAATCGTATAAGGCCATCAAACTTCGTACTCTTTCGATACCTCGGAAACATGTACTTCAACGTACAAGTTTTTGACGCGTCCGGTGTGGAGAGACTTCACAAACCTTGGCCGGAAAACCATCAAGAGGTCGTCGGCACATCAAACGAGAAAAAGAAACGGAGGCCAAAGCAATGTGAACGAAATGGTAACACATTTATTTGTTGTGCTTGGATTATTGTTGCATTTATTTATTACTCGTTCGGTCTCAAATTAATTATCCAATTTTAATTAATTTTAATCAAATTGACCATTTTAAGCATTAATTTTTTTTTTAATTATTTTCAAACTTATGAGTGGGACGAATGTGACCACATAAACTAAATACAATTTACTACCATCACTATTTTTATCATTTGAAATATACATTTATTTATGCTTAATTTTCAATTTTCAAGAAATTTGTAATTTTGACAAACAAATCAAAAATGAATACTTATTTTGGAATAGATAGAGTATTTACGAGGAATTTATTCAATTTCTCTGTGCTTAAATAGAATAAGGTCTTTAGATTTGACTAGCTTCCTAATAAGGTCTTTGGTCAGTTGACCTACTATATAGCTTGACTCCGACTCAAAATTTCAAAAGATTTAAATTTTGAAAATCCCCTAGCAATCTCAAATTGGAAGGGAAGTGAAAGCATAAGCACATTATAAAGACTAATAATACTAATATAAGTGTCAGAAAAATTTATAGTTTTATCCATAGTGGATTTTTGTACACGTGGCTGGTTTAGTAATTAAGTCAGGGCCAAATTGAGTTTTGGTCCACTGAAATCAACTGAAAAGTTAAATGAGCTAAATTATGTTAGGACTTGAATTTTGATAAACTGGGCTGAACTCCGCTAATAAACGAGTTGCACGCGATCTCGAGTTGGGCTTAATCGAGTCAGGACAACTCGAGTTGGCCCAAGATTGTATACAAAAATGTATTAATAGCTACTATATTATATTACATTCGTTTAAAAAAAAAATGAGACTTGACTCATTATTTTGTGAGACAAAATCACAAAATAATGAGTTAAGATTTATTCGATAAAATAATGAGTTAAGACTCATTCTTTTTTAGACGGAGAGAGTATTATAATTTATTATGGCAATACTAGACAAGTTAGACTTATTTGAGTAGGTCCTACGTAGGTCTTAGGTAAGAGTAGGTCCTACGTAGGTCCTAGGTAAGATTGTTTTAAGTCAAACACGTCAAAACTTGAGCTTGGATCATTTAGTTAACGGAACAAGAGTTCATGTGAGATGTATCCCGAATCATGTTGGTTCTGTTAGTAATTAACAAAACAACGGAAATAAAATAAGAAAATATTGAAAGAGATAATCGCATAAAAATATAAGAATTTTACGTGAAAATTTTTAAATCACTGCGACCGTAATATCACTATATTCTAAAAGGGATACAAAAGTAGTGCACGCCCATTTTCTTATATAATAAATACAAAAAAAAATCTTAATTAACTGAAAATACAAAATTACCTTTAAAAAACTCATAAGCGAAAAATATCAAGAGTAAACATAGACAAAACCTGGTCCATGTTTGGGTGCGCGACCCCCAACCCCCTGTACGCGCATCGAGAAGTGGAACTCCCGATTCGTATGGGGTGACATATCGTCTCAGGTGATGTGTCGTTCAGCGCTTACACAATATGAACCATATTCAACAAGCTCGAGCTCAAGATCATTTATAATATGCTCTATTCAAGCTCATTTATTAATGAGTTGAGTTTCAATAACAATACATGTTCGTTTGTGAAACGAGTCGAGTTTCTTAAACAAAACTCGTGTTCAACTCGACAAGATTCAATTAAAGTTCATAGTATCGACTTGTTTAAGGTATAAAATGCTAACTAGTTAGGCTCGAATAGTAAAATAATCAATTATTTTAAAAAGCATAAAATAATTTTGACTAAATATACTTTTTACTTTCTAAATAAACATTTATTTATAAATATAAGAAAATTCTGATGAGATACATATTTTGTTTTCTAGTTATGTGAAAATGTTAAAAAATAAAAACAAAAATAATTTCACAAGCAAGGCTCATGAACAAACTTATTTACAAGCTCATGAACAAGTTGATTTACAGCTTCGTGTACAAAGCCCAATTATTTTACTAAAATTTGACAATTGGCTCATGACTAGAGTTTGTGAACAACTAGCTAAGTAATTTGACTTTTGTAGGAACCAATCTAAAGATTACACTAGACCAAGTCAGTCTTCAGACTAGGTTTTGTTATAAAGTATGTGTTTGGTAGGATTTTTAGGACTAGTAGAGGACTGAATCGGTTCTAATTGAGCCAGGCCTTTGATTAGTTTATGACCAAGTCAGGTATGTTAGTCCACCAGACCTCAGTCCTTTTGTTCACTTCTAGCTAGTATAGGTTATGTATTTTTATAGGTCGTCGTTTCGTACTTTATATTTTTATATATAACAGGACATAGAAAATATCCAAGCTAGATTCATTTAGTTTTCATGCCTTAAAAATACCATATAGACAAAGAAAATAGAGGTAAGGACGGGCAAATATTTAGAATAAATATCAATAAAACATGATACATCCATCATTTGTTTATAGGAAGATGTTATAAAACAAAAACTTAAAAAGGAAGACACATCTTTTTGCTTGTGGAAATATCTTTTTTGTAGGTAGTTAGCTTCTCAAAAAAGTTCTTCATTGTACATATGCGTGTTTAAATGCATTTGTGTGTAATTTGTTCTAAATTGGACAGCTCATCCAAAACAAAAAGAAGAAGGTACCTCCTTGATTGGAAGGAAACGAGGCCGACCACGAAAAAATTATGGCGATAATCCAAAACTAGCTGGTAAAGTCCACACACAAACACGTTTATTTTTTGATCAAAATAGTATTACAACATAAACTGAGGTAGATTTAATCTTATATAAACCGAGGTAGATTTTAATCTTATATAAAGTTTTAATTTCCTAGAAGAAGCATGTACCTGCACTATATTATGTTATAAGTACATATATGCATTTGCTGTATTAATTTTTACAGCCAACAAATACAAATAATTTAATTAGATACTGACTATGTTTATGCCGTAAATGACACAGGTGATGTTAACAATAAATGGTGCATACCACAAACCACCCCGGAAAATCTTCCATGTTTTGGTTAGTCCTTATCCAAATAAATGGTCACATATGATCAGTATATTTATAAGCTACTCTCTCTCTCTCTCTCACACACACACACACACACAGAGTCTTTCTCTCTCTCTCTCTTACACTTGAATATGTTATCCGAGTTAGATGGTTCGACTAGGAATGTAGTTTTAAATATGAGTTCAAGTATAATGTAACTGAAACAGGTGATGAAGAAAATAATGAAGAAGCTCGCTTCTCGCGTGAGAAAGGGAGAGAAGGAAGACCAAGAAAAATTCATGTTGGTCAACCCTATCAGTCGACGTCGACTTCAAGCAAAGGTAATCCAACTACATCTGCACTAAATTTATCCAAGTAAATAAATAATAAAGTAACATGTTTAAGCTTTCTAAAGTTGCCAGTAGAACTTTCATAATTAAACAGCTTGTTAAATATTATAATAAAAATGGTGTATTAAATGAGGGAAGTAAGAAAAAAAATAATATATCAAACACAGACATTTTATATCGTGAATGACACAGGAGACGAAAAAAGTAAATCGTGCATACCAAGCAGTGGTAATCTTCCAACTTCTGGTTAGTCTGTATCCACATAAATGGTCGTACGGTTAATGTATGTATATAAGCTAATTAATCAGACAATATATTGAGTTGAAATATATTTAAATTAAAATAGGGGATGAAGAAAATAAAGAAGCTAGCTTCCCGGTTGAGAAAAAGAAACGAGGAAGGCCAAGAAAAGTTCAAGTTGGTCAACTCCATCAGTCGACTTCAGGCAAAGGTAATCCAAAATGGGTAGTAGCTGATATTCCCTTTCTGTTTATTTTGGATTTAATCGTTTTATGTTGTTTCTGCTTAAACTTTAGATCATAATTAAACCATGTAGTAAATGGGGGAAGTGAAAAAATATAAAAAAAAAAAAAATTGATTTCTCAAGTAAGGAAGTTATAGCTTTACAGGAAGCACATGAAGAAAAACAACAGTAATTTACTAAGTCTCTATTTATTGGAATGCATGGAAGACGACACACGAAAATATATATGCATTTGAATTATAGATAAATAGTTGAACACAGATTAGAAGGTTCAAAATATGATATTCTAGTTAATTATTTGTGCATGTTTTTGTTCCGGAACTCAAGAATACAAAATATTTGGCTTATAAACAGATGGTGCAAAACCAAATGATAAAGGTAAAAGGAAAAAAAGGGTAATGAAAACCGGGACAAACCACAAGTTCTCGAGAACTTACAATCCAACTGAAGAACAGCTACGTGAAGTTCAGGAAAGATCAAAGTCTTTTACATCTGATTATCCATATTATACATGTTGTATGAATGCCCTTAATGTGCAGAGCATGCTTTTGGTAAGTACGTTACCTTGTATACAAGTTTATTTATTATGACCTATTTTTATTTTTATTTTTGAAATGGATGATCTCTTTTTCGGCATAATTATGCACATCCTGCATTTTAAGATCAATTACTAATAAATGTCAATGGTGCAGCATATTGACTACCCAACAGATTGTCAACCATTCTTTCCTCCACAGGAAACAAAAATTGTCCTAAGGAATTCAGACGGTGAAGGTAAAGGTTGGGAAGTGAAAGTAATCCCTGGTGCTGGAAAACATATTTTTTCTGGAGGATGGCGATATTTTGTGCTTGATAATGATCTCGAATGCGGTGATATCTGCGTATTTGAGGTTGTGAGTCAAGATCAAGTTCGTGTCCATATTTACCGTTGTGGCTAAACAGCATGGATGGCTGAAAGGTAATTTTTTTTTATTATTTTTAATAGAAAATTTGTACACCAACTAGTTTGAGATAATTAAAGGCATGTTAAAGCCAAATATTTAAGAGATTATTCTGCATTTTAATTGGATCAAATGTTATTGTAAGAGACTTTTTGTATCCTATATGCATGGTTGTGGAGGTCGACAGCTTTTTTTCCATTGCTTTCTTTGCATTAAAATACCTGCAATAACCATTAATCAATATGTTATATGTAATGGCATCCGGAACCATCCCCCGGAATCTGCATGTGCATCCTATAAATAGTACTCACATAAGCATGGTACCAACAGATAGATCCGATACCACCTTCTCAAAATTAGTGCCATGGCAAATCCTACCAAACAAAATCCAATCCAAATTTAGTTATGAACTGGAACTAAAATCTGCTGAAAAGAAGAGTTTTAGTTCAATGATTTGGGTAAGTAAAGGGGGCCAGAAAAGAACCTTCAATAGCTTAGCTAGCATTCTCGTCATAGGAATTCAATGATCAAAATTGAAAATTGCAACTTCTCCCCAAACGTACTAATTAAGATAGTTACAAACAGATAAATTAACTATTTACAAACAAAGATTTAAATCGAACAAAAAAAAAAAAAAGGCTAAAAAGTATTTTTTACCCTGTATTTTTATCACTTTTAGACATTGAACCATGACAAAAAAACTTTTTCAAATCAAACTTCAATGTTCATATATTTTTAGAAATTGAATTTTCTGATCAGCGCAATGTAATTAATTGAAAGGAGGAATGACATAATCGGTATTTCACATACAAAAGCTCCAGAAAATGTTTCATTTTTGACCTTGAGTTTTCTGCAATTTTAGACATTAAACCATAACTCCAAAAAAAATAAAAAAATAAAATTAAATCGAAATTAAATCTCAAAAAATATATAATTCTATAAATCAAAACTATTAAACAATGATAACTAAAAATATATTGTAAATAAAAATTAATTAAAATTATAAGGTAAAATAAAATTGATAAAATTTACATAGTTTAAAGTTTGATTTTCTAAATGTTTTCTTTTGTTAGGGTTCAATGTCTTATTCTGTTATATTAATTCAATGAAATTAAGATATTTTCCATAAGAAAAAAGTATGAAGTCACTTTTCGACCAAAATTGGACAAAATTTTGGTCGAAAGGTTTAATTTCTAAAAATGTATAAACATTGAGGTTCGATTTGAAATTTTTTTTTTTTGTCAGGGTTCAATATCTAAAAGTGATAAAAACATGTGGTCAAAATTTTTTTTACCCAAAAGATTAATTTAAGTACAAGTAAGATCAAATTAAGTTAGGCACCTCATATATGTTTTGAAATAAAAAACTACTTCCTCGGATGATGATATTTCCTACCTGCGATGCCATGGTGCATCTGAATCTATTCTCCATGCGATGACATCCTATTCCTCGGCTAAGATGGCCTGGTTCTACAGTCCGGCCGTAAGGTGTTCGAAGTAAGAACATTGTGATGGGATATGTTGAGGAGTGGATGGACAACACCCCTGAACGCCCCTCCTCCCAACTCGACGCTCCCCCGAAGAACATAAGGTACTCAGTTAGACATAGAAGAGAGGCCACGGAATATCCAGAAAATAGAAATGACGGGTAACAGCCACCCTAACTAAAGGGAACAGGTCACCTCTATCGGTCGAAGATGTGGTCGGGGTCGAGTCAGGGGCGGACCCAACCCTGGGCAAGGCGGGGCAGTTGCCCTACCATAACCTCTAATAAATATTAGACATGTATTACTGTAAAAAATTAGTAACTCAACTCTGCAGGCAGAAAGTTCAACTTCTTGTCTAGGAGGTCAATGGTTCAACACCGACTCATGCCCCTTTTTTAATCTTTTAAAAATTCCATACAGCACCTACAATTATTACTACTACAAACTATCAAGTGCCATAGAAAATAATAGAACTCAGACATTTTAGGTTGTAGCAAGCATTTCTAACTACTGAGCTCAGTAAGATATTAGTACAATTTTCCCTTCCAAAATATTTGTTTATCATATGTCGCAAGCTATTTTATTCATTTTCAATTTTTGATTTTTTTAATAATGAATTTTTCTCTATCACAAAAATTACCCTGGGTCCGCCGCTGGCCTTGGTCCAGAGCTTGGGCATAGACTGTTGATGGACACGTTGATACCCAAGAATACCTTAACATCCGGCAAGGTCGTGCTCGTGAAAATGATGAGCCATAGGAACTTTTGACGCAACAAGAGGAGATGGATCCGATAATCCTCCAGCTATAGGAGATTGTACAAGTCATGAGTTACCCAACGCGGAGGCACAGGGACAGCCCGGTGATCAGTCTCCTCCCCGAAGAAAGGGATTTAGACGATGACACAAGTCCTTATCCCGAACCATACAAATATCGAATGGAGGATAACAACGTGAGCTAAGAGCTTCACCGATGGATGGAAGAAACTAGGAAGCAATTGGGATCAGGATATAGAGGCAACCTCAGAGATGAGGAAATGACTGTCTTTCACAAGGAGATCGAGAGAAAGGCCTACTATAAGCTCTCGAGCAACTTTAAGACTTATGATCAAATGACCTATCTCGAATATCATATTTCCAACTACAAGAATGTGATGATGCATCAGTGGCATAGGACCCCACCCCTCTATACATTGTTTATGAATAGATTCAAGGGTAGGAAAACTCCAAGCAAGTGAACCGTCTCATTGTTCATTATTGAATAGGCCGAGGATGAGCCTCGCCTATACGTGAGTACATGCGAAGGTTCCGAGAGAAAATGTCCCTCATAGTAAATATGGATGAATCACAGGCTACAGATTTCCTCCAAGTAGGAATCAACAAAATCAAAGAAAAGGAGCTCTGTGATTCTTTCGTCCAAAGAGATCCATTGGATTTTAAAGACCTATTTGTACAAATCCACGAGCAAACAGAGGTGGATAGTACTAAGAAACAAAGAAAGTACCTAAAAGGTTTTGAAATCCACAATCAACCCAATAATTAGAAGAATTTGGTGAGAGGAAAAACATGGGGGGGAAATTGGAAGGATAGTAAAACCCATACCAAAAATCCATCCTCGGACTTGGGCAAAAGTGAAAAGATGGATGATAAAGTTCACACCCCTTACACAGATTGGTCAAAAATCTTGACCATAATAAAGGATCGTCCCGACTTCAAAGGGCCTAGAAACATGAAAGTGCCTGAATGAAAGAAAGATAAGTTCAAGTATTGCCAGTTCTACAAGGACAACAGCCAAAAAACCAGTAAGTGATGGAAGATGAACAAACTTAATAAAGTGATGATCCGATTAGGGCAGTTGAACGAGTACATACTTAAGGCTGCAAAGAAACCTGACTAGGGTCTCGAGCCCTATTGAGGAAAAATTAACACAATTTTTGAAGGCTTAGGTAGGAGTAGAAGCTCAAACAAGGAAAAGAAAAAGTATGCGAGGTCTATGTACATTGTCGAGCATCCTCCCCGAAAGAAGTCCAAAAAGTGACCCACTACTGCTATCATGGGCCACGTGCGTTCCTATTTTCTAGGTAACTCGAGGAGCACTCAAGCGTGGATTACAACATCTATGGCACAAGAGGATTAAGGCATCAACAAAATATTTTTTTGTATTATTATTTTTTCTCATGTCTATGGGACTGATAATCGGGCTGCCCACAAAGTTGTTGGTTTAGCTAACAATCCCGCGTTGGGTACTCTCTCAATTTGGCGTACAGAGTTACCTCGATATATTTCTCAAATTATCAATTGTGATGATCAATGATTGTCTCATTCTTTGGAGGAAATTTCATTCAAAAAGAAAAAGTAATGCAATTATTGTTCTATGTAATTGAATATGAAATTATTTATTTAGATGTTAATATTACCCTTATATGGCTTTTATGCAAAACAACTCACTTTCTAATAGAATCCAAATTTTGATGTTTATCTGCTGTCTCAATCCAATATAACGGCTGTATTTCATAAAAAAAATATAGCTAATAAATTTAAATACAATATAACCATTAGATTGGATTTGAGACATAAGATAAGACAACATTTTGGACAACAGATTTGAGTTCTTCTATAATGACACAAATCAAAATGTATTTAATGCAATTAAATCTCCTTCAAACGTGGGAAGCTATCAATCAAATGAATTCAAATCTTTTAACTCATTATCTAGTTCATCGTCTGTCTCACTTTAATCTAACGGTTATTTAATTTTTTGTTTATTAATAATTAGTAAATTAGACAAAAATTATTTATCATCTGAAAGTGACTATCCCATTAAGGTACCGCTTAATTAAACATGGACTCTAAAAAGATAACTCGCATAAAACTTTAAAATTTATTATGGGCCCCTTTTATTACATATCCTATAATAGTTGGACATGTAATTTAGAATAACATTCTCAATTGGAGGATATATTGTTATTCTAAATTGGAGTACATTTTTCACCTAAGCATCTATTAAAGTGGAACTAAGGGAGTATCATTGAATAATCAATTACAATTAGTTTAGCCAACTTAAATATCATTAACATATCATTTCAAACAACTTATTGAGACCTCAAATTTGGCCTAGGTAGCACTATTAAAGAAATTTAATAAAGAATTAAACTCCTAAGTGGTAGGACCTTATTGTAGAATTAGTTTTTTTTTTTTCCGTGGAAATAACAATTTTCAAATTTTTATATTCTAACCAATTAAGTGATATAAACAAGAAAAGAGTCAACGAATAATAAATGATTTACAAAGAAATTAAAAGTAGTTGAGAAAAGTAACATGTAGATTGAGACAACCAAATTTAGCACCAATCTCATGCATCATTAGATAGGGAGAAACTAGGATGGTGTCATATAAATTAAGTCATAGCCTTTGCCCCTTTGTCACTTTCCTCATTATATGTGCAATACAATTGTTGAAGTAGGTTACAACAATATTTCACATAGATTATCATTTTTCAGAACCTTAGAAGAAAACTCAAGAAGTGAAAGCCAAAACAATAATTCCATGATTCATCAAGATTTTCTGAGAAGATATCAACAATAAATCGGTAAGTTTGACCTTTTATTTTTATCCTTAAAACTCGAATGCTTATCAAATGAATCTTATATGCTTCTACTTATTATTTAAGGTTGTTCTTAAAGTTTATTATGATATATATGATGTTTTATAGATTGACTACTAATAATAGTGATCTGATCAAAGATAAGTTCCTTGTTTAGATTCCTAAAAATTACAAATGTGTTAAGAAATTCAGAAGACAAGTTAATATATAGTTTGGACCTTATACATAATTTGTTTTTGTTTTAATTTTTTTTTTTTATCAATTTCATATAGCTCAATTACTTTCCTAAATTGCACACCGAATAACTATTGAAATTGATTTACGATCAATATTCTATCTTCAACAATTATTTTTTTTGTCTTTAATTAAATATGAATATGTGATTTTATTTCCATCTTGAATACATTTTAGATTAGTCCCTCATTAAGTCAATTGAATATCTTACTTTATTCTCTTTTCTCAAGTTTTTGATCTAAATAAATAGAGGATTTTTTCCTCTTTTCAAGATGCTTTCCCTTGGATTTTGTTTTTATGTTCTTCATTTATGTGTTCTTCACTTAGGTGGAGCTTGTTTTCTCCTAGAATGGAGTTTGTTCCCTCTATTGTGACAAGTGCTTTTCTTTGTTTGCCAGATTAAAGGTTTGTCAAATATGGTACTTGAAAATGTTAGATCACCTTAGTTTTGGATATGGATTTTATACTACAATTTTAATTTTTGGCATCCTTGTGATGAAGATATGTTTTGATATGTCATTTTTACCTTTAGATGTATTGGAATTATGCATGTCAGATAACTATTGAGTCTACTAGTTTTATGCTACGACTATTGGACCATTATTATATTGTTTATTGTAGGATATTATTATTTAGATAATTTGGAATCTTCTATCTTTGTGAAATATTTAAAGAATTTCAACTCATTTTGAACTGTTTCATAAAAGATTATCTTAATTTGTAACCATAAATTATCACATATTTTCTTTATTAGTTTTTAATAACTGTAGGGAACAAAGCCACAAAGATTTAAGACCTTTGTAGGGAAAATATTCGTACAATGAGGATGGTTGTGGGTAAAGAGAGAGATGAAAGATGCTTCAATGTATAAGTTTTTAAAACTTCTAGAATGGAAAGGGTTCAAAGACCTCATATGGAAAACCATCAAGAGAAAGTCAATGCTTCAAACTAAGGAGAAAAAAAAAATGAGGAAGGCAAAAGAAATGCGAACAAAAGGTAACTATTTATCTGTTATGTTTGGATTATTCTTATATTTATTAGTATTTATGAGTTTGCATATCTGATTTGAACAATGTACCAAACAAATTTGGTTTGGAATTTATCCAGTCTCTAAGTTCTTATAGAGCTAGGTCATTACATCAAGAAGTCATTGCAACTGGAACTAGCTGCGATGTCTTAATAAGGTCTTTAGTGAGATGAGCTACTGTATAGCTTGACCACGACTTAAAAATTCACAAGAGTTGAATTTGTATATCTCTTCTCAAATTGGAAGAGATATAAAAGCTTAATGACCTTATAATTAAAGACTAATAACATTACTAGGGGTAGCAAAAAAGTTATAATTTTCACTCAGACTTATAGGGAGTTAATAGATCTTAGTACACAATTTCATAATTAGGTCAAGTCTAAATCAAGCTTTATTAGGTCCACTGAGATCGAATAAGCTCATGAATAATGTTCACGATTAATCAGCCAATCAATTCCAGTCGATGTGAAACATACTTCTAAAAGTTTGACTTGAGCTCATGAAAAATAAACAAGCTCGAGCTTGAGCAATCAACGCTCAACTTGACTACGCTCACTTACAACGTTAAGTTCATGTACAAGCTCGAGTAGATATAAAACGAGTTTTAGATAAGTCAAGTCGATCAGGCCATACATATGAACAATTATGTTTACTTATTATCCTACCCATGGTTTAATGAATTTGACTTGGAGTGTTACAAATGGTATGAAAGTTATAACTTAATAAAAAGTCAAAAATTAAATGTTACAAAAAAATATGTTCTACACTGTATGAACAATGACAGTCACCTTAAAATTTGTGAGAGTCACAATACTCAAGATTTAACCAGTGAGGAATTCAAGTATTTAAGGAGTTGATGATTTTAATACTTTTTTGAAATGGTAGTAAGTATTATGATAAAATTCTTGGTGATGAGGCTATAAAATATCGAAAGAGACCCTTTTGGGGAAAGGATTCCTTCCCAATGCACTCCAAAAAAGGTAATGGTTGAAGCAACTTCTGCCACTCAAAAAAGTTATAAGATTTAAACTCTAATACAAGTTCTCAACAATTTTTGTAGTTTTAGGCCATGGATTGGACAAACCTTTTGGTTTTAGGTTTTTAAATCTTAAAGCGAATTAATCTGTGTCATTATTCCTCTATAACTTTTGTATATTCTAATCTTCAGCTCTCAATCAAATTACATAAGTGGATGTATCTTTTCTTGTTCTAAACATTTTACTTCCACAATCAGCAATCATAATGCAAATGAGTATTTACAAATTATACTAGTTATGGATCTAGAAAGGAGATAATTTTCATGAAAATGATATATAGAGCTCAATCACTCTATATCCATCCCTTCTCTAATATCAATTGATATAGAAAATACATATAGTAAGAAACAAGAAGCTAATGAGGAACACAAGAAGAAGGAAAACATGACATAAGAGAAAGTGAAAAGGGGAATAACAAGATCAAAAAAATTATAAAAAAAGAACCTATGAGGAAAAGGTTTTGTGCAGTAAAGGAAGTATGAGAAAGAAAAGGGAAAAAATAACTTAAAGCAATTAGTTTTTAATTGCTAATCGAATCTTTATAGTTAATTTAAAGAGTTAGTTACAAATGTTAATTACTCAATATTCTTGCATTGAATGTAAAATTCAATTTTTGGGACAAATGAGAAATCAATGACCATTATCAATTCATATAGACACTTGCTATTTCTTTCCGCTATTATATTCTTTTCTACTTCTTCCTCTTGTTCTTATGTGGAGTTCGGCAATATTTAAAGACTCTACTAATGGTACTTTCATTGAGAAATTTAACAACACAAATAAAAATACAATGTGATAATTGACGAATGAAACACATCAACTTTGCAATAGAGTTACTGGTGCATAATTCAACAAATGTAGAGCAATGAAAAATGTTAATAAACCAAAATTCAAAGCAATTTCTTTAATTTACTAAGATTTTCTATAGGAGAGCTTGATTAATGTAAGGCTCTAGATGGCCAAAAAATTATTTTCCATATCATCTCAATTCTGAAAAGATAAATTATTCTTAGTTGATCTTCATTTTGGATACAACAACTTGTGATCGATCTCAAGACAGAGACTATGGACAACTAAATCATGGGGATCTTCAAAGGCACAGGGACTTTATGAGTTACAATTTGAATCTTAACCATGATTGAGTTATCCATATTCTACCCTTATTGAGATGAATTGCAAGTTGATCCATCCCCATGGTTCACCTTCGAATATTTGCTTTTACAAAAATCAAAAACACTAAAAATATTTTTTTTTTGCCATATGGATCCATTCATCAAGATCTCCTCTAGCAAATCTTGGGTATCACACTTTTCGTTACCTTACAAGATCATTGTAATTGTAAATCTAAAGACATTGCTTTGGATTTTGGATAATTTCATTTGCATTCTTTCATTGCTCCACATTTGATGGATTGAAACCAAAAAATTTATTCCAAAGTTGATAAGTTAATTTTTTAAATCAATTCTCACATTGTATCTTTATCAGTGACTATTGAATTTCTTAATGAAAATATCATTAGTGCAGTCTTTGGATTTTACCTAACTCCACAATGAAAAAGGCGAGATGAATTCATAATGCTCATCAATTCCTCACTTGTAAGAAGAACTGAATTCTATATTCAATACAAGAACATTGAGTAATTAACACCATTGACTTATAAATAACTCCCTTCACTAGCCAAAAAAACTGAGTTGCTAGTTAACAACTAACTGCCTTAACTATTTACAACTATTTTTCTCCTCTTCTTCTACATACTTTCTTTCACATACCAAAACCCTTTAGCCTTTTAGGTTCTTTTATGCAATCTTTTTGATCTTCTTATACTCCTTTTCATTTTCACTTCTATCATGTTTCTCTTGATACTGTGTTCCTCCTCAGCTTCTTGTTTTCCACCAACTCAAATTTTTGTATGAATGGATATTAGAAAATGGACATATATGGATTGCTTGAGCTCTTAATATTCCTTTATGAAATTTCTATCCCCTCAAGATTCATAATTAATACATAGCAAGAAATATTCATTTGGATTATGATTTGTGATTGTAGAAGCGAAGTTTTTCAGATTAAGAAGAGATACATACATCCATGTATATTAATTAAGGCTATTTTGAGAGTTGAATATTATAAGGTACTAAAGTTTTAGAAGAATGGAGATATGAAATTATTCTCCTTGAGATTTAAAGAACTTAAGAAAGATTTTCTCCAATCAATGGCCCAATATAAAAAAATTCTAGTTGACCTAAATTTTTTTTGAATGGTATAAGTCCCTTTCAGTCACTACCTTTCCTAGTGTACTAAGAATTCTTAGTCCTAAAGGACCTTTACGGAGCTTTGAAGTTATGATCTTCTCATCAAGATGTATATCATAGGCAGTCTGTAGCTCATGTCGTGATTCTCACAAATCTAAAGTTGGTCCTCATTGTTCTCATGTGAAGCACATACTCTTTCATAATATTTACTTATTCACGTTAGGCCAGGTTATAACTTTCCTAGCTTTTATAATATCCCATACCCAATTCGTTGAACCATGGATAGGGTTGTAAGTGAAGAGGATTATTCTCGAGTCCAACTTGACTGGACTCAACTACAACTCATTTAGAATCACCTTGAGCTCATTAATGTGTCGAACTTCATACATTTGCTGTGACAGAGTAGAGTCAAGCTGAGGTTTGCTTATTTGAATCTAGTTTGTCAGTATAGGCGGCCCACTAGGATGTGCAATTAAAAATATTGAGTTCCAATTATAAATATCCAAAGGCTTGAATGCCACAAGAGATTTTTTTTCAATATTCTTTGAGATGAGCCCAGGGACATACTTAAGTGAAATATAAGCCCAACTTCACGAAGATGTCCATCGACAGCGCCATCGCTATCGGGGAGGATGGTTTGGGTTGCTTGAGACTAGCTCAAACAAAGGCTTCTCAACCCCAAAGAATCAGGTCTGAACCTACTATAATAGCAGCTGCCCCAGAAGGCTGTCAACATGAGTGTTGAACTATCCGATTTAAAATCAATTGGTGATAAGTGGAAATGTCTCAAGTAAAACTGCTCAGGTACATAAATTGAACCGATATCGAAAGTACCGAGTTGGCACCGGTCTCAAACCAATTAACTGATCCCAGTACCAAAAAACCTATTACGGTATTGGTTCGGGATGCATGCCGTTGTGGGTTTTTTTTGTTCAGTTTCGGTTCTGAACCTTTTTTTGGGTTCAAATTTTATAGGACCTACAGGCTAGTACTTTGACTATTTTCTAGGATACTTGATATCTACAAATAGGCCCATGAAATGTAACTGCATTGATCTCGGTGCAAACCGCAAAGATGCGAGCACCTTTGTTGTTCTCGGCTAGGTCTCTGGCTAGCTGGAGAACTGTGCTACCGACAAAGCAACCTTATTGGTACATCATGAAGCGCTTGACTGGAGGATGGAGCCCGAGAAGCTTGGTGAGCTGGTAGTCCGCACTGGGCATAGCTATACCACTGGTGGTGCAAAAGACTAGGTGAGTGATTTTGGACTTGGGCTCGACCCATTCTCTGATGGCCTTTGTGGCTGCTTGTCTACCAAGTTTTGGTACTTCAACCACCACCATGTGCGTCTAGGGAAGGAGCCATGTACTCACACACACTAAGGATATATTCCCTTAAGATTTCCTCTGTCAACTACATGTATTGCTTCTTGATCATTGATTTCTTACCTGCAAAAAAATTAAATTCTAGCGTTTGAGCAACTTAAACTTCGTTTATTTGGAATAAATTTGCTAATTAAGCTTGAGCATATATATAAATTATTGATCTATGCTTGTCATGCATATTGATATATAGGTTTTGTTATGACACACCTTTAGCGGGTATAATAACAATGTACCGATTTTTCTAAAAAGATCCACCAGTAACCCATGTCTTAAATGCTTAAGAATTTCTAATATAATTTTGTTTATATATATATATATATATATATTTTCAAATCCTAATATGGTTAGCTATATTATTTACTTGTTCTCTCACATTCTTTTCATTTAATTGTCGTTCCTTCATCAATTATTTGTCAATTATGTTAATGAGAATAAATATAAGACCTGTCCTTGGATAAGGTACAAATAACGCTCTCTTTTATTTTTTAAATTATTTTATATTTTTTTTCTCTTTTAGCAATCATATGATCTGTTGCCCAGTATTTACCAGTAGTAGTTCGGATATCAATATGTCATCAAAAAAATAATTTATTTATCAAATATTGGCCAAGACGGTTTTAAATTTATGAAAGAGAGAATGAAATGGGCTACAATTAATTCTTTAGTTTAAAAAAATTAAAATATTATGAGTTGGAAGTTCCTAGGCTATCTAAGACATATACTAGTGGTGAACCGTTTTGATTTTATTTATACTTACAAATTACATTTCTTGTCCTTAAGTGGTGCAAGATTTAATTAAAGATATTTTAAGTCTTAAGTAAAAAGGATACATTACTATTTGTTATTATACTCATTCATGCATGGTGTGTCATAACAAAACCGTTTATACGTGCGTGAGTGTAAATCTATACACGTATTACATTCTAAGTTTCATGAAAATGAATATTAAATAAAATAATTAATGTGGAAATCTGTATGATTTTGATAATTAAAACTACATAATACAAAAATGAGCGAAAAAGGATGTTAAATTGAGAAGAAAAATAATAAAAATCTTATATGTGTGCTTAAATTTTTAAATGATCGAAAACTCTGTCTTGTGTTCACTAAATTTTAGTGATACGAAATTAGTAATCACTAACTAATCAGGGTTGTGAGACCTTATGCCTATCGCACCTTGCAAAACTCCTCAAGTGTCACCGAAGAAAATTTGAGCCTTGCAAAATCCTCAAGTGTCATCGAAGAAAATTTGAAGAGTTGTCAAAGGAAGAGGATGCTAAAGAAGGTCCTCAATAACCTT
>JAUMHB010026357.1:13457-23670 GCA_032359685.1 Pittosporum tobira
AGATTCTTGCTTTGTGCATTGGGTACGATTTTTTTTCAATGATAATTTGCTGGAAATATGTTTCTTAAAGCATTATATTCACGCAATTACGTGAATATGCGTTCACACTCATTTTTTTTTAATATATAAACAAAATTCTTAACTACCTATAATGACAATTATTATTCTAACAACAATAATAACGGTATTACACCACGAGTGTGTGTTAAAATGAGCTGTAAAAGCATGTTAACTACCACAAATCAGGTGCCCCATGATATGACCGAGAATAGGATGTGGTACCAAAATTAAACAAACAACGTGAGTTGTAAAACACCTACCCAATTCGTTTGTTGGCTTTATCAACGCAATGATTTAAAACTTGATTTGATAAAAAACTCATTTAATTTTATAATTTGAGTTCAAGATAACGACTTAATGAACCAAATTCAAATTAAGCTGAAAAAGATTTACAATCGTTAAAAATTTCAAATTATTCTTGTTTAAGTAAATAACCCAACTTACTCATTTTAATAGCCCATTAGAAATTAAATATTGACGGATCAAACTTTATCAATAACATTAATTAACCATCACCAATTCACAATTGACCACCACAAACATGTTCTATAAAAATGAAGCATAAATCAGGGGCTCAAGAAGAATTTAAAGTTTTCATAGGGACTGAATTATAAACTGCCAAAAGCATCAAAACATCTCATTTGGGTCGGCAGTCCAACAAGCCCTTTTCGACCTTCAACGAAAGAGCGACAGACAGAGAGAAAAAAGATTGAAGCTTGAAGAGAAGAAACCCTAAGAGAGAAGTGAGCTTCGATCCTTTCTCTCCAAATCACATTGTATTCAGAGATCTTCGTTTATCAGATTAAAGGTCAGCTTAATTTATCTAATCACATCTGTTAATTCATGGCTACGTTGCAGTTTACTTCAATCTTATCTTTCAATTAAGAATATGTTTGGTTTTGGAGAAAATGTGGGCGCAGAGAGAATAGAAAAATGCTGTATTTTGGAGTTTGATTTATGATTTGGATTAACTGAGTCCCATTTTAGTTAATTATATGTAATTGGTTTTAAAAAAAATTATATGTAAGATTGGAAATTCATTATAGTTTTTCCTTATCTGTTTCCCAAGTAGTTAAAGAGATGTTCAGGGTATTCTTGTAGTTATAGTTTTTAACTGCAAATTGTTCATACACCATGGTTCCTCAAAATGAGTCACATTTCTTAAATTCTTTGTTCCCTAAATGAGTTCTTTTTCCGATGGTAGTATAAAATAACACGTTGCCCTTACTTTCACAATCATATCACAAGTACTAAGTAATCGTTAGGTTTAAGGGTGAACATGGGATAAAAACTACTTATCAAAATCAAACATGGGATAAAAATGTAGGGTTTGATATTTGCACTCAATTTTTAACTTTGTTGCACTCCATCGTAAGGGTTAAATTACAAATATTTTTCTATAGTGGAGAGCAACTGGAGAAATTTCGAGTGCCAATATCAATTCCAAAAAATGTGTACTTAAAGTTTGTAAATTTTGGAAATGGTACACATTTTGTGTAACCGAGGGAGTATATTTTGTAAATTTGGTTGCTTCAAAAGTTATATATATATATATGATTAATTAATTATAAATAAGATTCATAATTCATGTTTGCGAACTGTCATTTTATATTATATAGTGTTATTTTTTTCTGTTAACTGAGGATATATTTACATCCCTACATTACACAAATCTGCTTGCTCTTGGTGGAAGAAAGAGTAAACAGCCGGAGAAGGCAATGTGTTACAGAACATCATTCTGCTAGGAATTTTAAGTTTTGCTTTGCTTCAGTATATCTATGCCATATTGCTTGTGTCTGACATCTTTTCCAGATCAAACTGAGTTTGGAGTTACATGGTTTCGACTTTCTAAGACTTCTACAGTTGTTCCTTATTATCAGTTCATACATTTGCTTTATAATAATACTGTTATAGTTTCCTTATGTGTTTTCAATAGGAAGTGTTTGTGCTTGCCTATGGCAAATTCGAAGGGGGCATCGAACTTCAGAAATATGATGTATAACGGGAAGCACTCATTACTTCCTCCTAAAAGTCCGTTTCCTTGCATTTCTCCTTTGTATGTTGAGTATGTCCCTGGTCCTGCTATTGGAGCAAAAGGTATACCAAAGCCTAGAGATGGAAATCCACACCATCAGCGTACATCTTCTGAGAGTTTTCTGATAGAGGACCAACCTTCTTGGCTGGATGAACTTCTTGATGAGCCAGAAACGCCTGTACGTAGAGGTCATCGGCGTGCATCCAGCGACTCCTATGCATATGTAGATGCAGCTACTGCTGCTAACATGGATTATGCAGCTAAGGATGAGTACAGATCAAGAAATTTAACGTCTGTGCCTTCGTGGACATCTCAAGACCCTGATCATTACAAAAATGTACAGCATGCTTCTTTGTATGCAGATGCAAACACTTTGGGAAAGTATAAGAATAGGGGATGGGATTCACCTTTGAACTCGATAGCACATCCAAGTGGGCTCCTTTCTGCAAAGGATAATTTTGTTCTACAAAACTCGGTATCATCACGCACTTCCCTGGAAGCAGATGGGTTTCCATCTGCTGCAACTGAAAAGCAGAATCCAGTTGACTCCAGCCCACATGAGGTTAAAGCTTCTTCTGAAAGAAAGGATTCATCTTATGCTAAAGCTTCTGCATCTGAAACAGAAACAAAACGTGCCAAACAGTAAGTTTACTCAACTTTTCTTTTTTGTAATCTTCTTGTTCCCTCACCCACTTTTTGCCACCTTCTATTTGAGTAGATTATGAGACTTTTCTCTTTTCCCTTTCTCCTTTTTGCAATTTCACCTATTGGTGACAATATGCTACCTCAGTGGCTGGTTTACTAATTATTTTGGCTTATATGCTTCTTAGACTTTCTGTATAGATTGACCCATGCTTCACTTGGTTGTTTGAAGTTCCTGTTAATGGGCTTGTTTGGTATAGCTTATTTTAGAATAGCTTATTTGTTGATTATAATTTTTTTTTTGAACTAAAAAAAATATTTATTGACTAACTTTTAAAAGTAAATCAATAGTATTGTTATACTTAACCTATAAAAATATTTAAATTATTTTTTAAAATTAATTTTAAAGGAGTTGACTTTTGAAAATAAGCTATAATCGCCAATAATCAGCGTTGCCAAACAGGGCCATTGAATGTGTTATTTAATGAGCTGCTTGACTTGTAATTTTGTATTGGATTATTGTAGAAAGAATGTTTTGTTTAGATGGTTAAATAGATTATATTCTGCACAGCAGAAAAGTTTTTGACTTTCATTAAATGGGATTCTAATTTTCTTTGGGTAGTATGGCACTATAGCTCAATATCTATTGCAATATTTTACATCATCTGGAATTGTTTCATTCTTTATTTTCTTTTTTTTGTAGTGAAATTACGTTTTATAATCAGAGAACATAAATTGGGATGACTATTGAATCTTTCTGTGTTTATCAAAATGATGTTTATTTTTTTTATGAACAGTCTTATTTATAAATTGCAATATTTTACATCACCCCCACAATGTGAACCGGTTTTCTAAAAATCCTTCTAGGCCCCTCTGTAGGCCTAGGCGGTCCTCATCCGCCTCAATTTGGCTGGGTGCCTAGTCCTCTAGGCGGAATTAGTCCTCTACCACATCGTTTTGATTGCTTTGACATTTTACATGCTTGAAATGAATTTGTTGTATTATAACATTGTATCTTTGGTAATTTTTTCCTGTAAAGGTTAAGAATCTTTACATCTACTATACATTTTGTATGCAATATACAGATATAAATAATAGAAAGACAAATAGCTTAGATTGCAAAGGTGGCTTTGGAGCTACCGGCTAGGCACGCCCTTGATCACCTAGGTCCTTTGCTTTTTATCCCAAACTAGCTAAAGCCCTTAGATTCTAATGTACTGATTTGAACTAGCATTAACACGTGCCTTGGTCTTATCACTCTTATCACTATCATTCACAGATAACATGATAAATACGTCATGGTACTTTATTGTTGTTTGTTGGCTCATTTATAAGTAAGACAAAAAGATTGGGCTTAATGCATATATCCTTGGTGTTGTGATTGGTGAAATCCTATTGCAATTGGGAAATCACCTTAACATGCCATCCCAAATCTTTGGACAAAAAGTCGGCTTCGTCATACATGTTGTTATAAGCAACACACTGTGTGGGCAGTGGGCGGGCACGTATTTCTTCTCAAGAACTCAACATAGGCCCACATAATGATTCCATTTTGTCTCCTAGTTTGTGTTATGTCAGACATTTCTATGTATTGTTGAATTTTCATTTTTAATGTGAACTTGCTCGTCCCTGGAAAAATCTCTCATTCTCACAAATGCATAGGGTTAATTTACAAGTATCCCTGTACTATGATTTTTGGGGGTTTTAATTGTGTACGGCCAGTATTCATGTCTTCTACTAATAATTGTGAAGCCCATGGCAGGAGATTATTCCATGAGACATTACTAGTTTATTTTGTTTTTGAGACAAGTCTCAACTAACTTAAGGTTTAATTGCCTTTAAATGATGTCTGGTTCGTGAGTGGCTAGAAGTGATATGCTAACAAATAGAAATGTAAAGCATATAAGCATCTTTTAGTGAGATGAGTTGAAAATGTCTTAAGTGAAGTAGGTAAAAACAAGCATTTTTTGTATATATAGAATGATCACTGAGTTTCCAATCGAGATACCTTTTAACATGCTTTTCCTTGCATTTGTAACTTTGTTTCTTAATGAAAAGGCCCAGTAGCATTGTGGAATACAAATCTTTGTCTAAGAGCATCTATTGGAAGTTGATACCTGTTTGAAAATCAAATTTACTAGTGAAAATTTTTGGAATGAATGAATGATGTTTGGTAGCAACTGCAGTGTATCAGTTGTCTTGTATCATATGAATCATATAGATGATACAAAACATATGAAACTCTTAAAGTTGGTTGAAATTTGGATTGCTCAAACAAATCTGACATATTATCTAATGCTTGCAGGCAATTCGCTCAACGCTCCCGGGTACGAAAGCTTCAATACATTGCTGAGCTGGAAAGGAATGTACAGGCATTGCAGGCACGTGTTAACGGAGGCTAAGAAAGGCTTAGTATGGATCAGTCTCTTTATTATTTATTAACATGATTAATAACCAGTATCTAATGAATGCAGGCAGAAGGTGCTGAAGTTTCTGCTGAGCTGGAATTTCTCAACCAGCAAAACCTCATTCTTAGTATGGAGAACAAAGCTCTGAAGCAACGATTAGAGAATGTAACCCAGGAGCAGCTTATTAAGTACTGTAAGTATCCTAATCAGTTAATGTTTCGATAAATTTATTCTAGAGGACGTATGGCACCCCTAACTTTTTCCCCTTTTTATCTTTGCACCCTAATTTCTTTTTGGGGGAAAGAAAACACAGTAAACATTCATTCCATGAATTAAATGCATCCTCCCCACAGTTTTCCGTCTATTTCGTTGACGGAGGTCAGATTTCGAGGGGAATAACTGGAAATAAATTTCATAAATTAAAACCTCAAATCTACTTAATTGAAAACCTAATTTCACATAAAACTGATGAACACCCATTTTTAGTTTTGCACCAAAACTCATACTTTGATCATTATTCATGAACTTTGGTTTAGCTACTTCTAAGTCCAATTCATCCCCAGAGGAAAAATATACCTTTTGTCGTTAGTTAGAAATTCCAGATTCCAGAATAAGAGTCAGTTGGAGTCGCCGGAGCTGAAATAGAACTTGCCAGAGGGGTTAGAAAGTAAAAGCAACTAGATGAACCATGAAACATGATACCTCAAACTTGAGATCCAAATTCAGGAGTTAGTTTAATTTGACTTTTGTTTAGTGACGGATTTACAAAGAAAAGAGATTTTACCATTATGGGAAGAAGAATATCGAAGAAGAGGACTTGTTCTTTTCTGTGTCTTGTCTTTTTTCTCTGTCTGTCCGTCTTTTTTGATTGTGGTTCTAGCTCTATAATCTTTGTATAACAAAGAATGAAGTACATCCTGCCGATCAGTGAATGAAATGAAAGTTTGGTGTGTTAGTGAAAAGGGGAAGATGTTTCATTGTAAAACATCCTCGACATTTCAAATATCTACTTTTAATAATGTCCTATAAAAAGTGTATAACAAGATAAGTCATAAACAAATGTTTCGGTGAGAGGTAGAGAGTGCGTGTGCATGTGCATGTGCTTATGTTAGAAAACCATAAAATCTTTCAGGGCGTACTCTTCATTATTCATAAACTTTGGGAACTAAACAACATGAAATCTCTTTCCATGATTTATATGGTCACTAATAAAGTCAATGCTGTAATTCAGTGGAACATGAAGTGCTGGAGAGAGAGATTGGAAGGCTACGGACCCTGTATCAACAACAGCAGATGCCACCTCAGCAACCTCTAACGTCTTCTTCTGGCCATCGACGAACTAAGAGTCGTGACCTTGATTCTCAATTCACAACGCTTTCTTTGAAACACAAGGACATCAATTCCAATTCCGGCCACGATTCTGTTTCTGGTCCACTCCAAATTTAAAGATGTACATAGCCGGAGAATTAGGCTATGCCCCACTATTTCTCTACTGATGCTGTTGTGCCCATGACTTAGGCTATGCCCCACTCTTTCTCTACTGATGCTGTTGTGCCCATGACTACAAGTCCTCGAGTGATTTACCTGATTTTTCTCTTTCTTTAATTTTTTTTTATAACTATAATTAAATTTGGCCCTCTTGGTTCTTGTTTCTGATATTGTATGTGGCCATTTTCTTTGTCAAAGTAGTAGCTCACTTTGCACCTGGTGGTACCTGCTGGGAAATTGTAATTCCGGCGGGTAATTCACCGGAGGTGATTACTTTTGAACATGATATTTCATGACTTTTATGTTCAATTGATTATAATAACTCATAATTATTTATTTGCCTATTACCTCAAAGAACTTCTTTTGGTTATGTCTTCTTGTCTAAACATAAATACATGTTTTAAGTTAGAAAAGAACTGTGTCCAGAAATAAAGAAGATAATTGAATTTATGTTTTTGTATAGTAAGAAAAAAAAGGAACAATGTGTAGTCATTTGGTTAACGTTTCCTTGATAGATTCTGAATTTGTAGATTAAAATTAAAAAAAACTTCATTCAATAATAGCAAAAAATAGGATGACAAGTTTATTACAACACGATAATAAAGTAAATACGATTGTTGGTAGGTGGTGTAAACTAGTCGGATATTGATATGTTCAGATTTATTACGTATGAATTTTTGAGTTTGAAATAAAAGTTGCGTAAGGTTTTTTTTAATTACAGAGTCGATCACGAATATAAATCGAACTCGAGTAGTTTAAAATTTTTGATCAAGTTATATCAAGTATTGATAAAAAAAATTATTGTGATAAGTTTTGAGTAATTAATTGAATTTTAAAATTTTAAACAGGTGGTGTACTGGTACCACCAAGATTTATAAATATTAAGCATATATTAATCAGGTTTCGACTCTTATATGAGTGAATTAATTAAATAAATTTCCTAATAATAGACAAAAGATCTCCTAATAAAGGGTAACAAAATCAATTAAGCACTTGGATTACTTTTAGACACTTGGTCACTATTTTCCAATTAAGCACTTCCACGACAAACTCAAGAAAAGAAAAGTTACTGTTTATCAGTGTTTGTGAGTTTTTGCTCAAGAGAAATGAAAAGAAAAGGAAAGAAAAATTGCTATTCATATGTGTTTTTTTTTTGCACTTTGTTATCTTGTCAAATTTGATAAAAAAAGTCACTGTTAACGAAAAAAATTACTGTTCATCCATAATTTTCTGTAATACATACAATACCTTTCGTTTCTTAATGCTACAAAATTAATTTACTTGTCATGTCCTCCACATATATTACTCAAAATGGTAACATATTATATTTTCTTTTCTTTTCATTTCAACTCACAAACACAAGAAAAAAGTTATTTAGTTTTCTATTACAAACTCACAAACGTAAAAAAAAAAAAAAAAAAAAAAAAATTTATTTTGGTTTGTTTTGTTTTACATTGTTTTTTTTTTTTTTATTTACCCTAAAAAATTTCTGTTCTTTTCTTTTCTTTTCCATTCTTTTATTTTCTTTTCTTTACCCTAAAAACTTACGAACGGAGCGTTAATCCCATAAAATTGATTAAGATTTTTTTTTCCCCTAAAAAGGCGATTATAACAAAATACTACACTTACAATCTTCAAAACATTACACAAAATAACAAGAAGAATAAAAGAAGGATGCAAAATGTTGTTGGTGCATTAGACTTTGCAGTATTTGGGAGTCTAGGGTAATCATCTGGCCGTGGCATCACACATTCATCCCCGTTGAATGAAATTCTTCTTGGGAAAGCCCATCCTTCTCCGAATGTGAAATGGGTCGGATCTTTGTTTAGTAACATTTCGGTTTGCACATTTCCATTCTTACCCGACTGGAGTAACACGTCATTGTAGTACTGGATGCCATAAAACACCCCACTATCATCTGCAATATGATCGAAGATATGTTCAAGGAAGAATATGAAGGGAAGCATAGTTATTTTTTTTTTATTTTTTATTTTTAACTAATGCATGTAGACAGTAATTTCAATAATTAAAAAGATTTTATAGAATAATTTTCAAGAAAGCAGTGGTCAGAGACTGCTGACAAAAAATGGATGGGCAGTATTTCACTTTATAGAGATATCAACCAAAGAGTATGTGATTGAGCAACTTACTGAGGTTGCCATATTGATTTAGGGGCTTATAGTTGAAGCTGAAAACCCGCGTCACATTATTTAGATTGGGATGCAACACTACCAGGTTCCACCGACTGTAGTTCTGAACAAAATTTTGATTTTCAATTGTAATCTTCACTCGCCAATACTGCGTATAACTTACTTTCACATGCCAATGGACCTTTATTGGGCACATGTTCTTTGTACACTGCACTATTTGTTGTGGTTTTTCATGCTGTGGAAGTTGTAAAACTGGTGGCAATTCACCAGGCCTGCAAATTGTCAACAAAATTATATACAAATACACACACACACACACACACACACACACGCACGTAAAATGACGGGGAGAATTAAGGGAAGAAAGAGGAGCCACAACTTCATGTTGGACATTACTTTACACAAGTTGTTCGAGGTTCTTCTTGGCAGCCGCAACTGCATGTTGGGCATGGCACGATGGTTTCATCATAGAACGAAGAGAAGGAAACACAACATTTCGGGATGGGCGATGCCAGAAACTGAGAATAAGAACAAGTCACATTCCATGTAGCTGCATACAAGTCAACATATTAAGAACACAAAATCATTCAACTAATTGAAGTTAGGGCACATTTATTTTTTCTTATGGTTATAAAATTATTGAAAAACGCAAATTTTTAACTACGTCGTCAACAAACCTTATGAAACTCTAATTTTCGTATTTCATTTCAACAAGATGAAACACAGAACTCTACTTACCAAGTGCTTGTGTTTTTCTGCGGCCATTATCCTCAAAGAATTGACTCGGGTTAACCTGCATAGCAGGTGCACACGTATAGCCGGGAAGGCCAAGTGTGAAATTCTCAGGCATTCTCGCATTTGAAGCATTATAGGAAAGACCTCCGATACTCATTTCAAAGGAAGCCAAGTAGTTCTGAGGGTCTTGTGTTATAGAAGACAGTAACCCTCCCTTGCAGCAGTTTTTAGCTTGTTGGTTATATGGGGCTCCGGGCAAAAGGTCAATAATTACAGGTTCTTTCTCGCAACAATGGGGAAGTTGTTTTCCCTTGAGTAAAGAACAATTTCCTTGTTTTGTAGCCTCGGCTCCTCTCATTGTCCAGACCACCTCGTCGTCTAGCCATGTCCATCCGAGTTTCCACCCAGGATGTTCTATATGTCTATATAGTTGGTAATTGTATATTGATATTCTCACCTACAAATTTAAAGATGGAAATGAGATTGTACACCCTTCCGGTTCATTTTAATCATCATGATTTGATTCTAATGGTCAAATTGAAAATCTTAAGAATGTATTGAATGTACTAGAGTCAGGCAGAACAATATCATTAACTCCAGGTTCATAATTTCAAAATTTTATTTAAATCTAAATATTTATTAATTTTTAAATTAGTGCATCTTACCATGAAATTCGAATTAGGACAACGATATGG
>JAUMHB010026368.1:2690-41685 GCA_032359685.1 Pittosporum tobira
ATTATTATTATTATTATTATTATTATTATTATTATTATTAGCGAACACTTAACTATTACATCAAGTACTGTCTTCTTGAAACAACATAACCTTAAATAATCAATATTATTATTATTATTATTATTATTAACAAAATAATAAAAAATAATATTTAGTCCGGATAACGTTAGATATTTCGACTAATTTTAAGTAAAATTGTGAAATGACCAAATTGTATTAATAAAATGTCTAGGCAATGGCAAATGTGGCGGCTTGGTACATTGGGCTCTTGGTATAATGTACTAGTTTTTTTTTTAGGGGTGAAGGGTTGGTGAAGCACTGAGGCCCATCAAGGTGTCACCCTCAAACTCTCCTATTCCAACCATCTATAGTTGTTTTTTCATTTGATTGTTCCGTTATTTTTGTGGACATGCAAATATAGAATATACTTTCAACAACATCTAGTATTTAATTTATAACGAGTTGTTCAAATGATTTCTTTAATAACAAATTATTCAATGAGGAGGTTATAAATTCAAATTTGCATAAAGCTTCTTTAGGATCAACAAAAATGCATACCAAGAAAAAAAATAATAACGTTTAAAATTTGGACTGTTCTGACCGTTACTTAACCCAGAGCTTAATTATGAGGCACAATCTAACTTTGTAGACAGTTACGGTATAAAATAAGCTATGTTTTATATTTGTATTATATCTATTATGTTACATTTGATTCTCATTCTATAAGGAAATAGAATAAAATAAAATTTTATATTAAAATATATTGTTAATTTTAAAATTTTAATTAAAAATATGGGAATAAGAAGTGAATGTTAATTATTTTTAAAGCATGTGAGTTTCATTTATTTTATTTCCAACCTTATTTTGACTTAAATTATAGAGCTATTTAAATATTGTGTTTCCAAAAATACTCAATAAAGACAATGATCTCCTCAAATGGTAGGCTATCATATTTGTTGATCTAATTTAAGATCGTTCACAAGAATCATTAACAAGCATCATCTGGACACTTGAGCTTACTTTGAGCTCTTATTTCCCAAATCACCAGGCATCTGGAACCTTATATCATATATCTAAAATCAATTTGCATAAAACTTGTATGCTTAGGAGCTTGAGGTTGATTATAGAGGTTGATGTGCTATCCACCTTTCGAACATATCATAGCATTCTTTAGGTCTGTATTCTGGAGCTGTATGACCTCCCCCCTGAAAAAGAGGGGGAAAAACAAAAATGAAATAAAGAAAAGGGGAAAACAAGTCAATTTATGTCTTCAATTTATAAATTAATTTTAAAATAAAGGATCAAATCAACAAAATTGGAGAAATTTCTTGCCTTCACGGTGGCAAAAGTCATCTGGTTGGAATAAGCCCTTGTATTGGCTACACATCCACACAGATGCATATTCCCATAATTAAACTTTCTGGATTTAAATTTATTCAGAAAGAAGTTTAAAATAGTTTGCTGCATAACATAGAAACCCACCCAGCAACTTGGCCTTTAACAATCCAGGACCGCCACTCATCGATGATGGAGTAGTTTAGATTTCTTATCCAAGCTTCGGTTGATTGAAATGGTATAAGCATGTCATGGTCACCACTGTCAAAACAAAATCATAAGACGATTGCATAAAAATGTGCCTAGTCCAATAATTTTTGTATATTGAAAATTAATTTTGTTGTTGGTGATAATTTTTGTTTATGAGGAATTTATTATTTGCAGACACGTAACAAAATAATAAATTCTTGAAATGAATCACTTTACAGTTCAGATATTACTTAACAGCCTCACTCGAAAATTAAGGAAGATAAACATTCTATTAACAAAACTGACCTGTATATAAAAGACCTGTAACCTTTTCTGCTGAGATTTGCATGATACTGTCTGGTGTCAAAAATTACAGTTTCATAATCCAAAGTGTGGTTACATCTTATCCATGTTCCTATGGTCCCTTGTGTTAAGAGTCAAGAGTTCAATAATGTAATGCTCTTTATACTTTACAAACTAAAATAAGTCCTCTTTATACATACATTTCTGATATGGAGCGCGTTTCGAACATTCTTGTTGTTAACCCAGTGACCAGAAAGCCAATATCCGCCAACCTGCAGTCATTGTCTATGCAAGTCCTTTGATTTCCCCATACTATGCTCAATTTTGATAGAAATATATATCAAATATATTTTCTCAATTATATTTGAAATTAGTCTATATTAGCTTCAATAGTATCGTGTATGCACCTACTTTGCTTTCTGATACAATCATCTCACCAAACAAGTGTGGCAGGAGTGGTAAGGCACACTCTTGTACACATACGAGAACATTCGAATCTGTGTAAAAACACACTTTCCTGGGAGGGGCAGCCACGCACTCCGAACAGGATTAGTCTCAGACCGCAAATGCCGCTGGGACTGATACACTGCAAATTAAGATGAATATGCAGTGAATTATTATCAACAAAGTGACAAATAACACTTGAGCAAAACCATTAAAATATTAATTAGGTAAAATTAGGATTTATGACGCAGTTGCTAACCTGGTCAAAAGCCTCCAGATCGTCCAACTTTTGATGGTCGAGCGCACAATTTTTCCTCGATGACTGTTATAGAAATCAGTAGAGCTATTAATTATTTTCATGGAAAATGGCACTTGCACTCGTATAAATTTGTGGAGATTTGAATTAATGGAACTAACCTCATAAAGTTCATCAGAAATAATTCCCATCCCATGCAAAAAAGGGATCGAGTAATTCCCCTGAGCAGGGAATGTTGCAGGATTGCCAAGTAAGTAACCCTGAAATTCCAGATCAATTTTTTTTTTTCCTATTGAACAAGATCATATATCTTATTTGATCAGTCTCAAATGCCTAAACTTCTTGGTCTTGAAGCAGAGGAAAATTAAAATGACAAACCTTGAGGTTAATAGGCCGTTCAGCATCAGCTTCATTTCCTGCATCGTCAAAATTGTTAGATAACCATAATAAAACACTCCCTTCAAATATTCTGCATAGTCTTACCATCTGAGATCATTTGAGTGCTAATTGGAACATGCAGTAATTCCCAAGTACGAGTCTCCACCCAAGTAGAATGGATTCGAGAGAAATTCTGGATGACTAATCAGCCACAGCGAAATGGTTTTGAAGACAAATGTAAATAAGTAGTCGAGAGTAATGTTAGTAAACTAGCTTCAAGTGTAAATATGTACTACTTTTCCATAGTAAATTCTAAGGAGATATATATATATATATATTTTGTCAATTTTCCCAACGTGATAAAATTTCTATAAGATATTCGATATTCATATGACACACTTGAACACACTTGGACAGATATTATATGAATACACCTTGGTCCATGTGTTGGGATTTAACACCAGAGTAGGCAAGGTCCCATTGTACTCCACTGGCTCGAAATATAATGGACCTGCATTTATACATGGTCCATGGATTAACCAAAGTAAGCAATCTCATTTCTCAGACTGCTATGACAAGTTGGGAACTTAAATAGAGGGTATAATACTCAGTAATAACGAAATACTTGAGTAACTACCCTAACTCTGTGATTGAATAATGCTTATAATGGACAACACGCAAGAGTTGATTTGTACACTATGAGTTGTGATTCCATATTAAGTCGTCAACTCTTCCAAAGTATTCTTACATTACGTTTGGTTCTTCATTACGTAAGTAATAGGAATAGAATAAAATTTACATTAAAAAAAGTAAATGTTGGAATGAAATGTTTAATTAACACTATAATTTAAATAGAAAATGAGATTGGGAATTGAATGAATGAAACATATCTCATTTAAGACGATTAAACATTCACTTCCGATTCCCACATTCTCTTTATTTTTAACTAAAATTTGATTACTAATAATATATTTTACCAACACCCGCTCTTTTTCAATGTTAATTTCATTTTATTCTTATTACCAAGAATCAAACGCAACATTAATTGTTATGGAACCGGGGTGAGCCAAACAAGGTATACATAATCTGTCTAGCGGTACTCTGTATCGGTTTCTCCGATTCTGCTGTGGGAATGTGCTCGAAACGTTGCCCAAATAATTCTTGGCCGCCACGGGCTGCTTGTGCATAAATAACTTAATATGTGATCACAAAAACAGTACCATTTGAAAAATTTATGAATATTAAGGATAGATTTATTCCATGTTTTAGTCATAAAATAATAAATAACTTTGTCAATTTAGTCATTATGGTATAACAATAGTTAACTTGAGGACATTTTTTCGTTTTCATCTATCATCATTCATCATTTATCAGTTAATATGAAACTCGTTTTTTTACATAAAAATATTTGAGAAGTGGACTTTTTTTTTGTGAAAAAAATGAAATATATATACAGTGAGAAGAATCAAGTGAAACTCTGTCACGTTTAAATGACAAGATCACCCCCCAAATTCAAACTAAAATTAACTTATAATAACTATTCTCTCATTTATTTATTTAAATCTTTTACTATTATTATTATTTTCAATATTTTTAAATAAATAAATGAGAGAATAGTTATTACAATGTAATCTTTAATAGTTGGTACTAATATAGCATATTAAAGTTTTAATTACAATGTTTTGGCTTAACGATTATATGAAGAATCCCAAATTCTAAATCAGTAAATAAATGAATATATATTGTACCAATTTCATAAACAAGGCCTGTGAAGGAAGTGCAGCCAGCGCCTTCGGTGAGCCAAAGAATAAGAGGGTCCTCTCTAGGATTTCTCTCCGACTTGACAAAATAATAAAACAACTGCACATCCTCTGATTCATCCACCCCCACATACCTAACCAGCGTTACATATAATTAAACATCTTTCATGAAAAAATAAAAGATAAATAAATAAAAATCATATATAATACCCCAATCCCAAAATGAAATTCACATACTAATACTCAGTTATCTGAGTTGAGCTCACCCAGTTTCGAGATGAAAAGGGAGGGGCCCACTGAAACCAGGCAAGAACTCAACAGTTGATTGAGAGACTGCAAGCTCTTGGATTCCAACCAGAAGAAGAAGAAGAAGCAAAAACAAGTTGAAGTGGTTGTACCAAAATAAAGAGATGAGGTTGGCTTTTGAGGTTGATATCGCCATTCTCGCTGAAATGCATGGTGAATTGGTGGGTGTTATGTGTAGTAATTATTTTATTTTATTTTATTATATATATATATATATATATATATATATATACACACACACATATATATATATATTAAAAAGATATTTTTTTTCTCTCAATTATTTTTTCCGTTCTATTAAAATTGCAACATTCACTTTTTGGAAAGTTTAATAATATAAATTCTTTAAATTATTCTTATTTTATCAAAAATAGTTCATCACTTCATTTAATATTCTAACATTATGATCCACCATGACTTATCATTTTAATCACTATTTCACTATTTAAAACTATAATATCAATACTATACTTCATCACTTTAACTATTACTTAACTATCTAAATTATAATATTAGTAAGGATAATTTAGATAATTTACTCATAATCAAACACATTTTTTAATATTTGTAAAAAATCAAACAATTGTAATTTTTGTAAGACGGAGAAAGTACCTTTCATCATTTATATAGAAAATAGATAGAAAAAGAAAGCAAATAAAAAGATAGAGTTGAATGGAATGACAAATTTTGTATTTTTAGAAAAATATTTATTATTTCCAATAGAAATATCATGGGTAGTATTAGAAAAACATGATTAAAAATAGTCTAATTAAGGAAAGAAGATAACTAAAATTGAATAAATTAAAAAATAAAATAAAATAATATAAATTAGACTAGATAGAGTATTATAAATGAAAAATTATTAAATTTGTTTTGATGATTAATTAACTTAAGCTAAATGGAGGAAATAAATCGCCATTTCCTTGGATGGTTTGCAAGGATAATTATACTAGAAGAAGACACCGACACACGTTGCACTAAGACTTTAAAAATATATTGTGAGTTAAAAAATATTAATTAATTAATTTCTTAAAATAAATTAATAATATTATTATATTTAATTAATATTTTTTTTTTGTAAAATTAATAAAAGCATACAGTTTTAAAATTATTATTTTAAAAAAATTATAATTAATTTAAATAAATTGTATCAAACAAGTAATTACTCCTGAGTATCTCGTTTGAACGCGTGGTTATCGTCCAAGTCGTACAATCAGATCATTCTCAAGAATTTCGGTACAAATGAATAAAATGAGTAAAATGAAAATAATAGTATAAATAAAAAATAGACAATTAAAATTTGGGCGAGAATTGAACCAGAAAACTTTATGAGTTACGATCTATGCCCTCGGTCTTAATTATTATCTCTGTCTGTACCGAAAAGAAAGTACTAAAATTTTAAAATAATTTTAACATAAATTTTAAGATATTTTTAAAATTTATATATACTTTATACATTTAAGATATTTTTAATAAAATAAAAATTACAACATACATATATATTAAAAATATAAAAATACATAAAAAAAAATATAATAACTAAATATATTTTTAAAATGTGTTAAAATCTATAATAAAAATTATCAAAAAAATTATAATTTTATTTTAAAAACAGAATGAAATATAATGTTAAAACTTCATAGCACTAATGCTAGAAAAAAATGTATGCGAGAGGAAAATTGTTAAATATAGTAAAAGTTAGGCACTTGTCTTCTCTAAAACCAAGACAAATTGGGCAACAACTAGAGTCATTTCCTTGAAATTCATTGGAAAAGCTGGATCCCCCCCTCACTGGTAATACTAGGTAATTATCTCCGACTCATTTTATTTGTTTATTTTCTTAATATTTTTATTTTTTTTAGTATACTATTTTTTTTTTACATTTTTCAATATTATTTATATTTATTAGTCAACTATCTCATTGGAACCATAATAATAAATTAAATATATAAAACTCATTTTCTTTCCTCAAACTTTTTCTCGTATTTCAGAATATATAACAAACTATTCACATTGATTATAATAAAAGTGATATTTTAGATAAACTAATTTTTTTTTTCTTAATGAACATGCAATTCTCAATTAAAAAAGTTAAATTGAGACAGAGAGGACATAAAAATAGTCCTATTTCAATTTTTATTTTGTCTTAAAATTTAGATTTAATACGACTTTGTTTAGTTTTAATTAATACGCAAGTCAATATTGCAAATTCCTTAAAAATATTATTAATGGCCAACTTTGTTTTTAGATGACAATTTTAATTTTAGCACAAATTCAAATAAAACTCTCTTTTCGTGAAAATGGATTCCAAAAAATAGAAAACAGACCCAAAAAAAAAAGGGGCGCACAAATCTCTGGTATATATAACCAAAAAGAGAAAAAAATAATTAAAAAAGATGTTCCTGTGGACAATAGCGGTATGAACGTTGATGGAAAGGAAGGAGTTTTGAAGCGAGTCAATTTCAATGCAATCTCGTATGAGGTTTATTTGAGATAATTTATTTTAAAATAATTTATAATTTATTTATTAAATAAAAAAATAAGTTTAAAAAAATATTTATTGATTAATTTTATAAAATAAATTGATAATATTATTATACTTAATTTGTAAATTTTTTTAAATTAATAAATAATTAATTTTTAAAAATAAATTTTAATCAATTTCAGTAATGGGTACCAAACAAGTCAATCGTCTCCTTCTCGTTACAACCGTAGAAAGGGAAAAAATAAGAATACTCATAATGAGATATTCTCTCCGTCCAAAAAAAAATACAAAATCACATAATATACTTAGATTAAGAAACACTATTTTAAAGTCAGAAAATCATTTAATATCACATAAAAAAAAAAATTTATCCATAAAAATATATATTTTTAAATATACATCACATATTCTTTTTAATTTACGTGTTTAATCTATTTACATTTGGATAACAAAAAATGTATTTTATTTTAAAATTTGGAACGGAAAGAATAAAAGAGACATTTCCGGGCATAAATACATGTGAGTTAGATTAAGTGTGACGGTCCACTGTGGAAATAACAAAGTAGGTTGACGGAAGTAACACTGCCCAATTAAAATTACTTTTAATAAACAAAAATAAAATAAAATAATGTATTACATAACGGGATACGTAACTGATGAAATATGGAAAAAGTCATAGAATACGGCAGAAGAGATGGCCGGTGGCCCTTAAGACGGTGACACACATCGCTATTGGACAAAGACACTCTAGACTCTTCTCAGTATATCCCCGCGTATTTATGGACGTTTATGCAGAAATCACCCAATCATAGTACGGAATATTGTATTTTTCAAAAATTAAAAAGTGATGAAATGTCAGAAATTTATCTATTTTATAATATAAATTTAATTTAACTTTCAAACTGAGGGAGCATATCTTTCATTTTAAAGTCTATTTAGATTAATTTAAAATTTAATGTGATTTCTAAAAGTCAAAAGTTAAAATTTTGTAGTCAAGCAAATGAGCAAATTCTTCATACAGTAAGTAGCTGTGTTTTGTGTTAGTCTTACTTTTTACTTGAGATGATTAATAATTTTCAATTTTTCATGTAAAATGACCAATACTTCTTGAGCGTATGGTCAAAAATATTATCTTTAACCTAGAAAAATTATATTATTATATATACATACGACCAAACATGTCGTTATCCTTTCTGCTCCCATACATTTCACAGGTGTTGCAGCAAAAATGAAAATTATATACTGTCTAAGTTTCAAAAAGAAAATATTTTTATTTTAAATTTTTAAAAATTATAGTATTAATAATATATAATATCCTCAATTTTGTTAACATATTTTTATTATTATGTTACATACTATAATGTACTATAAGCTAACTACATTACGTAAAAGGATGAATATAAAAAAAAAAAGATTTGCGGATTAGGTGTTAGTAAGTTGCAATGTACAAACAGACGTATCAAATTGATTTCATACTAAAATCACCCGAGTTCATCCTTTTGCAAATGAGTGATTCTACATCATTCGATCTAAATACTTGTTCTGACATACTCAAAATGATATGTCGCAAATAATTCAAATATTGATAACAATTTATTCACATCAGAGAGTCTGGAAAATTCTGAGTCGGAATTTATATATAATTTTAGTTTGCAAACACGATCTTCCGCTAACTATAATGATAAAGCTCTCCAAAAAGAAAAATATATCTTTAGGGTATTTCTGAAGCATAAGTTCATAAAAAAATACTCCTCCATAAAGACAATGATCTCCTCGAATGGTGGGCTATCATATTTGTTGATCTAATTTAATATAGTTCACAAGAATCGTTAACAAGCATCATCTGAACACTTGAACTTAATTTGAGCTCTTATTTCCCAAATTATTAGGCATCTGGAACCTTATCTGCTACAACTAAAATTCAATTTGCATAAAACTTATATGCTTAGGAGCTTGAGGTTGATTACAGAGGTTTATGTGATATCCACCTTTCGAACATAGCATAGCATTCTTTAGGTTTGTATTCTGGAGCTGTATGACCTCCCGCCTGAAAATAAATAAATAAATAAAAAAGAAAAGAAAAATGGAAAACAAGTCAATTTATGTCCTCAATTTCTAAATTAATTTTAAAATAAAGGATCGAATCAACAAAATTGGAGAAATTTCTCGCCTTCACAGTGGCAAAAGTTATCTGGTTGGAATAAGCTCTTGTATAACTACACATCCACAAAGATTACATATTCCCAGAATTAAATTCTCTAAATTTAAATTTAACTTAATCAGAAAAAGGTATAAAGTAGTTTGATGCTTAATATAGAAACCCACCCAGCGACTTGGCCTTTAACGATCCAGGATCGCCACTCGTCGATGATGGAGTAGTTTAAATTTCTTATCCAAGCTTCGGTTGATTGAAATGGTACAATCATGTCATGGTCACCACTGTTAATCAACATTCAAAACAAAATCATAAGACCATTGCATAAAGATGTGTGCATTCCAATAATTTTAGTTTATTGAAAATTTATTTTGTTGTTGGTGAATTTTTGTTTATCAGGAATTCATTATTTGTGGGCAGCGTAACAAAACAATAAATTCTTGAAATGAATCACTTTAGAGTTTAGAGAATACCAAACACACGCACTCGAAAATTAATGACGATAAACATTCTATTAACAAAACTGACCTGTATATAAGAGACCTGTAACCTTTTCTGCTGAGATTTACATGATACTGTCTGGTGTCAAAAATTACAGCTTCATAATCCACACTGTAGTTGCATCTTATCCATGTCCCTTTGGTCCCCTGTGTAGAGAGTCGAGTTCAATAATGTAATGCTCTTTATACTCTCAAATAAGTCTTCTTTATACATACCTTTCTAATATGGAGCGCATTCTGTACATTCTTGTTGTTAGCCCAGTAAAAAGCATTCCAATATCCGTCATCCTGCATTCAATGTCTATGCAAATTCTTTGATTTCCTCATATTATGTTCAATGATTGATAGAAATATATATCAAATACATTTTCTCAGTTATATCTGAAATTAGTCGACATCAGCTTCAGTAGCATCATGTATGCACCTACTTTGCTTTCTGGTACATTCATCTCTGTTGTCTTATGGCAACAGTCTTGATCGATCTTCAAATATATGCCGTCTTTGTTTGCTTTTTTAGTATGATGAATACTTATAACTATGTTTTGAAAAGCCCATCTAACTTAGATGTACGAATTTGGAAGCAAAGGGAATATTCATAGAAGGTGAAGAGTAAATAGAATGTATCTCAGATAGTAGGATTTTCTTGAAGCAATTTGAAAACTCACTGCATAGACAAGGGGGAAAATATTTAAAAATTGAAAAAACACTGTATTGTGCATTTCATGCTTTTCCAAGTCATAAAACATAATTCCTACAACTTTCTTGAAAAAGAATTCATCCTAATCAAGCATGGAAGTGTGTGGTAAGAAAACTATTCCTTCGGTTTCCTACATATACAAATTACATATGTCTGCACAAAGGATGAGGACTTACGCGACAGTCCAATCCCTTCTTAAGAGCTCTTCTTTCACTGGACAATGATCTATGTAAACTTGGAGAATCAAGATCACATACTGTCTCCAAAATGTTCGCGCTATAAAGTCCACTGGTACACTGCAAACATGAATATGAAATGAACTATTATCAACTCAGTGACAAATAACATTTAAGCAAATCATTAAAATATTAGGTAAAATTATGATTTATGAAGCAGTTGCTAACCTGGTTGAAAGCCTCTAGATCACGTGAACACTCGTTTCCGTTGGCATCTAGGTTTTGATGGTCAAGCGCACAATTTTTCCTCAATGACTGTTATATAAATCTGTAAGGCTATTTATTTTCATGAATAATGGCACTTGCACTCATATAAAATTATAGAGATTTAATTGATGGAACTAACCTCATAAAGTTCATCAGAAATAATTCCCATCCCATGACAAAAAGGAATTGAGTAATTCCCCTCAGCAGGAAATGTTTTAGGATTGCCAAGTAGATATCCCTGAAATTCCAGATCAATTTTTTCCTATTGAATATGATCGTATCTTATTTGATCAGCCTCAAATGCCTAAAATTCTAGGTCTTGAAGCAGAGGAACGATAGCGAAAATTAAAATGACAAACCTGGAGGTTAATAGGCTGTTCAACGTCAGCTTCATTTCCTGCATCGTCATAATTGTTAGATAACCGTAATAAAACACTCCCTTCAACCCCGAGAAAATTATGCATAGTCTTACCATCTGAGATCATCTGAGTTATAATTGGAACAGTAATTCCTGAATATGAGTCCCCACCCATATAGAATGGATTCGAGAGGAATTCTGGATGACTAGTCAGCCACTGCAAAACGATTTTAAGAGTAGTCGAGAGTACTGCTAGTAAAGTAGCTTGTAAGTGTTGTCGCATTTTTCCACAAAAAGGTTTCCATTTGTAAATTTATAAACTCTAAGGATATATATTTATCCCATGTTTCCCTCTAAATATAACGAGTCTTTAGTCAGTAGTGGTAGCATGATAGAGAAATTATGATGTTAAACTTAATGTTGTTGTGTTGTGTTTTATACTATCATAATTAAAATTGAATTTATCTTCTTTTTTTTTATTTTTTATAACAAATATGACTTTTTTGTGAATCCAATGGAGTATGTGGCTAAGAGGCTACAAAGGCCGTACCTTCCTTGCAAATTGGTAGGCTTGAGCACATGCTTGGCGGTCAATGGAATGAGAAGCAAGGGAAGTCCTCCCATATGAGAACCCAGTACCAACTGGCAAGTCTAGAAAAATTATGCTCGCTACCTACAAGTCAATTCCCAAATCAGTCGATATGCAAGTCTCGAGAGATACTAAACTTTCATTTAAATTGTTTGTATTTGATACATATACATTTCGTCAATTTTCCAAACATTATACAATTTCCATAAGGTATACACATGACACACTTGGACAGATATTATATGAACACACCTTTGTCCATGTGTTGGGATTTAACACCAGCGTGGGTAAGGTCCCATTGTACTCCACTGGCTCGAAATATAATGGACCTGCATTTATGCATGGTCCATAGATTAACTAAAGTAAGCAGTCTCAATTTAAAGACTGCTCTGACAAGTTGGGAGAATAAATATAGGGTAGAATACTCATAGATATATAAATGACAAAATAATTAAGTAACTACTATATCTCTACTCTATCTCGGTGATTCAATAATGCTTATAATGGACAACGGGAAACCAGCAAGATTTGATATTGTATACTATGAGTTCTGAGCCATTGACTCTCTCCATGTTTAGGTTGTTCTGGAGTCAGGTCGAGCCAAAGAATGTATACATATAGCCCTAACAGTACTTGGTGTTGGTTGCCTTGGATTCTGGTATAGGAATATGCTCGAAATGTTACCCAAATCATTCTTGGTCACAACCGGCTGCTGGTGTGTAAGTATGTGATAGCTTATATACTCCTTTTGTTTCAGATAAAAAAATACACAAATTCTAAGAATACATTCATTCCATGTTTAGTCATCAAACAATACTCGTAAATGGTTAGATTAAGTTGGTGGTGATGGCATGTTAAACCGTTTACCATGAGGGTATTTTGTCTTTTTCAACTACCATCAATAAAATCGTAAATGGTACTCTTTTTCCAGTAAAACAAAAAGATTGGAGAAATCCTTGCGACAAGTGAATCTTTCTGTGGGGATGAATTGAGTATCTTGAACAGCTGGCACTAATATAGTAATATCGCATATTTAATTAAGTTTCAACTACAATATTTTGGTTTAATCCCATATTCTGAATCAAGAATAGAAATTCTAAATGAAGGGGTATATTGTACCTATTTCATAAGCAAGGCCTGTGAAGGAAGTGCAGCCAGGGCCTCCAGTGAGCCAAAGAATAAGAGGGTCCTCTCTAGGATTTCTCTCCGACTTGACAAAATAATAAAACAACTGCACATCCTCTGCTTCATCCACCCCCACATACCTAACCAGCGTTACATATGGTCAAACATCTTTCGTGAAAATAAACAAAAATAAAAGATAAATAAATAAAAATCATATATAATATCCCATTCGTCCCAAAATGAAATTCACATATTAATACTCAGATATCTGAGTTTAGCTCACCCAGTTTCGAGATGAAAAGGGAGGGGCCCATTGAAACCAGGCAAGAACTCAACAGTTGATTGGGAGACTGCAAACTCTTGGATTCCAACCAGAAGAAGAAGCAGCAAAAACAAGTTGAAGTAGTTGTACCAACAAAAAGAGATGAGGTTGGTTTTTGAGTTTGATACCGCCATTCTCACTGAATGTATGGCTGATCGGTTGGTGTTATGTAGTGTCGTGTTTTTTTTTTTTTTTTTTTTTTTTTTTTTTTTTTTTTTTTTGAGCGGACGTGGCCATGCTTTTTTTCTATGTTAAATTAATCAGAGTTTCAGTTCAATAAGTAATCGTTTGGTAAAAAATTTAATTCGAGCTAAATTTTAAATATTAATGAATAAAATATAAATATATATTAAAGTTTAATTAATTTATTTAGATCTCATTGAATTATTTTTTTTATTGATACTCGATGTAAATCGTTTGAAAATTTTAAACTAATCGGGCTCAATTTGTATTTATGCTCGGCTCAATAGTTAAATAAGACATACACGAGTTTTATTTCAAACTCGATAAATTATACGCTTAGAATATGAGCAAGTCATACTCGACTCGTTTTCACCCGTATCCATAAGTCATCGTAAGGGTACAACTTATTTTAGAACAATTTAAAATTTATTTATTAATTATAATAAGGTATAAGCTAAAAAAAATACGTATTGATCTGCTTTTTTAAATAAGTTGACAATATATGTTATGCTTAACCTATAATTTTTTTTATTAATAAAAATAATCAATTTTAAGGCGGTTGATTTTTAAAAATAAGCTATAATCAATTTCAACAATCAGAAGCAAACATGCCCATAATTTTATAATAATAATAATAATAGTCAAAAATTCATTATTGATTCAAATAATTTAAATAAAATTATAAAATCTATATTTTTTATTAGTTAACATTGGTTCAATTTATTCTTATTTTATTAAATATTTATTCGTCTAAAAAAAAGACTAAATGTATAATTTTTTTGTCCTAAAATGAAAATTAAATACATAAATTAAGAAGATTATGTGATGAAAAAAAACAAAAATTATATGATGTAGAATGATTATCTTATCTTAAAAAAATAATTCATAATTTACGTATATTAGGTAGTTTGATATTATTTTTTGGGATAAATGGAGTATCATTTATCATTTTAATCACTATTAAGGCTACACGAAAACCACCAAAACGGAATACACCGCTCAAACCTAAAAGAACTGAATTGATCAAAACTTTCAAACCGTAGTCGAATTAAGTCATTGGTTTCCTATATATGAAAACCCGAATAAAATGGTCGGCTTTGGTTTCTTATATTATGAAAACCGAATATACCGAACCGACCCAACTTTTTTATATATAAGCATACAATTTTAGATTTTTAATACATGTTCTCAAAACTTTAAACATGTTACTGTTTTGTTACAAATGTTTACTGTTTTGTTACAAATGTTTATGGCTTACTGAGGTAGCTTAGGAGAAAATTATGCTTTTTATGTGATTTTTATTTTATTTGAAAAATTGTTTGATGCCCATTAAGTATTGATGAATGCAAAATAGGAATTTAATTTAAAAAAAATTAAAATGTGGCCCCCTTCAGAGACCCTATCTATACAAATTTTAAAATATTAAATAAGATTCTAAAACCGACAGCATGAGCTGAAACCGAATAACCGAATGTTAGTGTAAAAATAGTCAATTTTGGTTTTGGTTATCTCCAAACCGACTAACTGACATAATCAATTTTGGTTATTTTTCTAGACACAAACAAATCAAAATCAACCATGTGCAGCACTAATAATTATTCTAATATTATGATCTATTAGTTCATCTAGTAGAATTCTACTATTATGTCTTACAATTTCATTAATAACTTTAACATTATAATCCACTATTTTAATAATTATTTTATTATTTAAAATTATAATACCAACAATATAATCCACAATTTTAACCATAAATTTATTATTTAAAATTATATTATTATTAAAAATAATTTATTTATAATTATTGTATTTTATAAAATTTGCAAAAAAAAATCATATTATTTTAATTATATCGAGACGGATGGAATTTATCATTTTCATCTCCAATCCTTTTCTGTTGGTCTTGGACAATTAAGATTCAGACCCCATTGGTCCGTTTAACTTAATAGCTATAGCTGTAAATTTGTCAAAGTAGGTCATTCAGAGAAGTCAAAAAATGCTGTTAGATAAGACGAAAAAGTCAAATCAGACATCCATATCAAGTAAATTTTTTTAGTTACCATCTTGCCGATTCATATTTGAACATTTAGACCTTTACAAAAATAAAACAAACAAAGCTTATACATGACCTCCGTCTTAATTATAAAATTAAAATCTCATTAGCACTAATGCTAGAAATTACTTGGTTCTTTATTCTGTCGAAAAATTATAGTGGGTCTCCTTAATTTTGCAATAAATTTGGAAAGGTTGGATCCAAAATATAAAATTATTATTAATTATTAATTTAAAATTTAAAATAATAGAAGTTTATTTAATTATTAAAATTTTGAATTACTTAAAAACTATTACGACAAGAAGATAAACACAATATGATACACTCATTCCGTCCCAAAAATAATGAATAAATAATAAAAATACACAAATTAAAGAAATTAGTTTTTTTGAAAAAATATTTTTTTTACAATATTGTCTTTGCAATTATATTTTATAATGATAGAGAGATAAAAGATAATTTTGATGTGAGATAAATTAAAAATAAAAAAATAATTATAAATTAAAAATAATAAATTAAATTATTATTTTTAGAATAATGAAAATAATATATAGACTAATTCTTTAGTGTAAAACACCTCCTGTAAGAGTATTAGATACAATTAGATCGTATTATAAGAAAAACAAAAGACCATAGACGACAAAATCGTTTATGTTTAACATGTTAATTCAAAATATGATTAGTCTACTGTAATCTCAAATATTATTATTTACAAAAATATTTTTTAAAAAATTTATGTTATTATTTAAAAGTATTTAAAATTAAAATTTTGAAATTCAAAATACACTTATACGTGACTAGATGGGATGTGGTATCAATTAGAAAATTACTAAGTTGCCCAATGAAAAATTATTTAATCTCGAAGTCACTTTGTTTGATCGGAGAGGCTGGTTGACCTTCTGCATCAATGTATGTATGATGAAACATATATATATATATATTCACATTACCCCTATATCCATCAAGTGCGAAAATACCAAAATGACCTGCATATTCTTGGCTTAATTTCATTTTAGTTCTCATATACTATTCTTTCTTCAATGTATGTATATCTACCCTCTTACCCCCGGTAACACATTTAAAAAAAAGAAAAAAGAAAGATCCATCGCATGTCATAGAGCATGGCTGTAAGGTCAGACCAATAAGAGACGGAAATCAAATATAAATTAACAAATTAACAAATATGGATCCATAATGGCTTAGATATGACATAAATTAACAAATATAATTAATAATAAAATAAAATATCCACATTACCCTTTTATCTTATTGGAGAGTGTAATTTCAAATATTATTATTTACAAAAATATTTTTTTGAAAATTTATGTTAATATTTAAAAGTATTTAAAATTAAAATTTAGAAATTCAAAGTACACTCATACGTGACTAGATCGGACGTGGTATCAATTAGAAAATTACAAAGTTGCCCCATGAAAATCTGACAAAAACACACGGTACGTACCTTCTGTCAATCAGTCACTGGATTAGGACCCAACTTTGCAACTATTCCCGAAATCTCGCCCTTACTTGAATATTTGTCTTGTCTAGAATAAATTTATTTAATTCTAATTAGAACATCAGTTAATATTTGTAATTTTAAAAGAAAGAATTATTAACCACAAATTTGTTATTTAAATTAAAAAAAAAAATTAAATAAGACAAACACAGGTACGTGCAGAAATATGGAAAAGTCGTAAAAAAACGTGGAGAGGACAAAAGGCCCCGTGGGCCCTAAAGATGGTCCAATGAGCAGCAAATGCACCATAAATTCCTGTTCAGCGCTCAATATTCTGCATCTTTTTATTTTCTTTTTTCTTTTCTGTAATAAACTTCTTCTTTTTCCCCACACGTGTTACTTCTAAATAAGAAGAGGAAATGACGCAGAGCCTATTAGGACTCTCTAGACTCTTCTACGGTTTTACCCTTCTTTAATTCACGAGAAATCGTCACAATCATACACGGAGCACTTTGTATTTTCCAATTAAAATATAAGTAATGATATCTTAAGCATTTATCTATTTTATAATTTATATTTATAATATATTTATAATTTTAAATTAAAAGAATATTTTAAAAAATTTAACGTTGAAAATATTTTCAGTTATTGTTTTTTCTTGGTATGCATTTTTCTTGATCCTAAAGAAGCTTTATGCAAATTTGAATTTATAACCTCCTCGTTGAATAATTTTTTATTAAATAAATCATTTGAACAACTCGTTATAAATTAAATGAAAATATCAACGTGATAATTGTATTAATACATAATATATAAATTGGTCATTGAATCATATATTTTTTTTACAATTAATTAATTGAATTTATCATTTTAGTACACGAACTAAAATTTTGGTCAAGTCTATTAAATATGTAACATAATATCTATGTGGCGTTTACATGGTTGTGTTTGTTAAAATGTAATTTGATATGATCTGATCCATATTAAATCACTAACCAATTAACCCCCGTTAATTTGACTCGATGCAAAAATTAAAAATTAAAATTTTGACCCATTAAACTTTTTCTCATTTTTTAAACTAAAAGCTATTAAACTTTAAATTATATTTAAAAATTAAAAAAATTAGATTGCATCTTCTTCTGTTGGCTCGAAGTTCATCTCCTTCAGTCCAATGACCAGATCCGGTCCAATGACCTCCATACTCACCATCGTCGGCACCCCCTCCATAGTCACCACCATCTCTACCATAGAGAAAGTATCCTCCACTGCCCACCACTATCCTCAATAAAAACTATAACTCCGCCTCTCATCCGAATCTTTTCACTCTTTCTACCACTCACTACTATCTTCAATAAAAGGTCTAATTTTGTCAACGCTAACAAATTCAAATTTCGTATGTTATAATAATAGAATTAAATTGGTTCGATTGTTAAATTTTAATTTGTTGTTTAAATTGATTCGAAGTGAAATTGGGTTTGGAAAGTGAAGAGAGCGGATTTTGGGTTGAGAGTTTAACCCACCGTTAATTGGAATTGAATGAACTTCATCTGAGAAGGTCGTCGAAGATGCAAATTGAATTGAATTGAAATTTGTTGTTCGAATTGAATGAATATTCTGGGTTGTCGGAGATTATGCAAGGGCCAAGCGAAGGAGGAGATGCATATTTTATTTTGTTTTGTTTGTTTTATACCAATTAATTAAAGAAGTTAATTTTTTAAAATAGTAGAATATATCAAAGAAGTTTAAGTAACTATTGATAAATGTAAAAAGATTTTATTTTCAAGTATTTTTATTTTTAGTATGTTTTAGTTGTAACAAAGTTTGTATTTTTCAATATTTTCTTATAAGAAAATTTAATTATAATTAATTTAAATTTTAAATTCAAAACTACATAAATATGAGAAGATTTTATTTTAAAAATATTTTTTGGATTACTATCATATTTTTATTTTACTATTTCTCTTATTTTAAAATTTTATTTTATCTAATTTTAATTAATTTAACACTAATATTCAAATTTTTAACATACTTATTTTTTTCAATTTCATAACTATTTGCTAACATGTAATATATATGTGGACATAAATTAGTAACATCTTTTATGCGTAACATGCTGACAATGAGGACATTCTAAAGTCAATTCAATTAACGAAAATAGTAACAGAGTGTACCAAATTATCAAGTACAATAAGTCGATTGAACAAAAATGAATTCAGTAACCAATTTGACATTGAGTATTAATGCAATGATCATTTTGATATTTTTTTCTAAATTAAATACGAGATGTTGAAAGTATATTTTATATTTGCATGTCCACAAAAATAACGAAACAAATAAAAAAAACAACTATAGATGGTTGGACTAGGTGAGTTTGAGGGTGACACCTTGATGGACTTCAGTGCTTTACCAACCCATCACCCTCTTGGGCTACCTATACCTTCACCCCCAAAAAAGCAAGTACATTATACCAAGTCCAGTAGTCCCAAAAAGCCCAATGTACCAAGCCGCCACATTTGCCATTGCCTAGACATTTTATTAATGCAATTTCGTCATTTCACAATGTCACTTTAAATTAGTCAAAATATTTGACGTTGTCCGGATTAAATATAATTTTTTAAATATTTTGTTCATAGTAATTATATATATTTGTATTTTTCTTTTTGTTTGCTCTTTACGCTTCCTTTGGTAAGTTATTTGTTTATAATACATTCATCACTATTTTGGTCCATGTCATTTAAGTATATAAATACGCATAAACCGATACATATGAAATTATATTTATTGTTATTTATGTTATGTGATTCTCCCGCATCTAATAATCAAATCATAAATTTTGGCAATTGATAAAAAAAAATTATAAGTTTACATAAAACTCAACCTAAGTTATTTATCAAGTGTCTCTAAATCCAAATTAATTCGATAAATGAAAGAAAAATAAAAATCCATTTGACTATTACGAACAAATTTAGTGTTTATAGATTTATATAATATATTAATTTTTAAATTAAGCTTATAGTCAACTTGATCTGAATTTTAAATTTAAATCTATTATAATTGAGCTGACTCAATAATTGGCCCAAAATAAATTCACTGTTTGTCTATTTATATATTTTATTGATTGTTTAAAGTTATGTTGTTTTAAGAAGACAGTACTTGACGTGATAATCAAATGCTTACTCGCGAAATATTTGATCATAAATTTAAATTACAGTAAAAATAATATGAAACTCTTTTTATAAACCATAGAACCCTAGGAGTAAAAGAGGGTAATAGGAGGGTGAGGGTATCACTATTTCACAGCTAAAAAAGTTACAGAGAGCATTGGGAATCCTCGGGCATTATCAACACCACCAATTAAGGCTGTTAAACGAGTTGAGTTGAACCAAGTCGAGCTTATCGAGCTCGAGTTCGGCTCATTTAGTTAAACAATTTTTTTTTTTCGAGCTCGAGTTCATCTTATTTAATTCAAACGAGCCTTTTATAGAGCTTTTAACAAGCCAAACTCGAGCTTTTCATGAAAAATCAAAAAATATTAACTGTTATAGAACTTTTATTGAGCCGAGTTCAAATTTGACTTGCTAAACTAAACGAACTTTTTTTAACAAGATCGAGCCGAACCCTAGCCTTAAAACAAGCCCAGCAATCCTACCACCAGCTCAACTGGAGCAGAAAGATCAAAGAATAACAGCAAGGGTACAATAGTAAAAAAAACAAACCAGTTGGTCACACGAAAGGAGAATCAAAACCTTGTCATTTTCAGAACACTAAAATTCCACTTGCATAGCTTTTCCGAAAACGATAATTTAATTTACATTTGTAATGCACCTGCCAGACAATGAGCTTATATATATCTATGTCAACCATCCTATATATATATATATATATAGGAGGGACAAAATAACCACAACCTTTCCTTTTCTTCTATGCCTTGATTATACTCGACTTTGGTTTTACCTGGATTATCTTACAAGGACTCTACAGACTTCAACAAGGATCGATAACCATATCGTTGTTAGGAGAAGCAATCTTTTCCATCTCCACTGCCATGGCAACTTCATTGTTCTTATTATCCTCCACATTCTCAAGTTTCATTCTCTATCAAAATAGTAAATGTAGTTCATTTAAGATAAAAATAAAATTATTAGACCAATCTATCAACTTCTTTTTTGTTCTTCCAAATAAATCAAAAAGGGGAAAAGCATTGTGAAATTTTTCAATCTAACATTTATTAAACATACTAGAACGAGTAAGAATACAAACCTTTGTTGCAGCGGGAAGTTCTTTCGTCATACGGGAAATCATATTTGCGTATATCTTTGCATCTCTCTTGTTGCTCTCGGCTTGTAGTTGTTTCAGTTTCTGCTGAACTGCCTTCACCTCCCTAAATAACACTCCGTAATTAAATTTAAGAAAGTCATTTAAATGTGAAGTATATTGATACTAATCAGTGATTTATGCATATACCTGTTCCGGGGATCAGACTCCAAGGCCTTCTTGATGTCCAATTCAGCCAAGTTCAAATCCGCAGTTTCCATAGAAGCTTGTGCCCGTCTATACAAAGCTTTCACATTGTAAAATTCAACGTCCAGGACCTGGCAGAATATACAAATTACAAAGGGGAACTGCTATTTCCACAAGAAACATCTTTTTAGTTTCCAAAACATCTTTTTCCTATTTCCTCTAGTTTGTCTTTATAACGTTTTAAAAAAAGTACAAGTGAACAGTATCTTAATGCGGTAATAAATAAAAAATGAAGTTTTGAAAAGGTTCAGTGTATACATTTAGATTACATAAGAATGCAGCCCACTTCAGGAACTGAAACGATCCGTGTTTGAATATTGCATTATTCTATTAATATAAAGTTCCCCCTTTGGTTTTTTATAAGTGGAAATTAATATAACAGTTGACAAAGATACAAGTAAAAGCACCATTACAGCCATATCGCTATTTAGTGGATCTGACATCTTTTTACCATATCAAGATATGGAAACAAAGGTACCCCCACCCTAAAAAAAGAAATAATAATAGAAAAATTAATAAAAACTCAACTCAACATCAAAATAAAGAGAGAGGGGGGGGGGGGGAAATACCTGCATACATAAAATAAAATAATAAAATTTACTCTCTCCATTCCACGAAATGAGTCCCTTTTCGATTTTTAGGAGTCAATTTGCAAAATCCTAAAATTAAAATTGGTGTGATTCATTATATGTAAGGAAAAAACAAATGTTTTAACGAGTAAAATATTTAAATAGTTTACAACAGCCACAATTGTATAGACTAAAATTAGATGAATTTGTGGTAGTTTCAAAATTTTAAATTTTGAAGGATTGACTTTGAAATTTTAAAAAATGACTCATTATGTGGAATGGAGGGAGTGTAATATAAAGTGGCATAGCCTGCCTACCCCCAAGAAAACACAAACTCACAATCACAATATGAAAACTAAGAAGAAAACCACTAGAGATCGGAGTGTTTGAAACTTGGATATTATAATATAAATCCATCATTTTTTCTCAATTCCAAGCACACATCAGTTAATTTTACACTAACACTTTACCTGTGAACATAGCTTGATTGCTCCTTGGAAATCCCTCAGTTTCAGGCAACAAGCCGCACTATTCAACCAACATGACACTCTTAAACATTTGGCAAGCTTTTGATTGTCATCGTCAAAAGATCCCTCTTCACCAACATAGGTCACAGCCTGGAAGAGAAGGTATCAAATAAATAATCCACAAAGTTTGACACACCAACAAAAACAACATAAAGTGAGACCTCATGAACAATAAGTAGGTTGAGCTACCTTATCATATTTCTTACAGGCTCTTTGAAACTTCGCATTTTTGAACAGTTCATTGCCTTCTTTTTTCTTTATCTCAGCTGCCTCAAGTCTTTCATCATTGCTCATCTCCCATGGCTCTCTCTCCTTTCACAAGAATTAAAACAGGAAAGAGTAAGACTTTAGAAAGTAGGAATTACTACATGAATATTAAGTGGCAGGAGCAATCCTTTTGGAAAGTACATAAACAAAAACACATTTCATAGATGAAATTAACTCATAATTACTTGCAGTAATAATAACATATAAAGCTAACTGACTTCAAACATATCAATTAACTTGCTAATAATAGCATATTAATATTGTATAGGAAAAAAATCATTCCTTACTAGATACTGCGTATGTTACAGTCATGTAAGAATTTAAATTGCTAGACATATGGCAACAATAATAAACCATATCATTAATACTCATAAAAGCACTAAGCAGGGGATTTCATAAAAGCAACGAACTGCACATGGGATGCAGGGTGCGGTGGGGGTGCACATGGTGCAACAATTTGATACTCCGGGACGCGTATGGGGAATACATTGGTGACATATTTTATAAATATGGGCCCAAACAAGAAGTTAAATAATACTCATTACCTTTTTTGGGTTAGGGAAGAAAACAAATTGCAATAGTGAGGGAAAGGCGAGAGGCCCAACAAGTTCTAATTAGTACTCGTCTATTTGAATATGATTAGTATGTTTTATGACCAAAAGCGTTTTTTCTATGACTATGTTTTGTTGCTGTCCAGTGTCTATGTTTGCGCATCTATGCACTTTGTTGTTCCCCGCCTCAAAGGTCAGTATTATTATTTTGTCTAGCATTCCCATCTATATATCACACCATCTATCCCACAATTAAGGGCCACATTACCTTTTTGCGTTGTCCCATGTTAACCGCCCACTTTCTTTTAATATCCTATTTTTAACCAAAATTTTTCCATATGGCTCTTAAATATTTAATGTCATTATATTTTCTCTCATATGACTATTGATGTAAGAATATGTAATGTCTTTTCATCCCTATATTAAAATGTTTTAATTTTTGAATACAAGAAGAAATCAGAAACGTGAAGCATCCTCCTCAAAACTCAAAACCAATTGACAATGAGTGGCGTAGCCCCTCAAGGTTATATAGTGAGTCTTAAGGTCTAGAATTCCCAATGTGGGACTTTCAATCTCAACAAGCTCCCACACGTGTGGCGTAAATTTTAAGCTAGTTACGTGACCAACTTGTAGTGGATGATGCTCATCATGTAGGCCTTGCCTTTAAATGATGTCAGTTCCGATACCATACTGAAAAATAAAACTCAAAGTCCATTGACAACGAGTGGAGTAGACCTTCAAGATTAAACATCCTGGCCTAAAAACTTGGGAGACAAGAGAAACAAAGAGAGATGAGATAAAAAGTGGGAGAGTTTAATTTTACTTGGGATTGATGAGAAAAAAAAGTTATTTAGTCTTGTGGCTTGAGATTTTGGAACACTAACTTGAATAATAGGGATAGAGTACGTGTCCCCTGCCTCAGTGGAAAATCTTAAAAAGACTCAAAATTTTTGAAAGGATGAACAATACGAAGATACTTTAATAATTATGATTCTATATATATCTTAGGATAGAGGCAGGATGTAATGTGCAACTGTCTAGAAATAGCTACCTATATTTCACTTTGTTGTCAGATAAGATCTTATTTCTTACTCTTTAGGAGCCTGATCTTTGTAAAGATTGAAGAGCTACCCTCCTTTAACAATTTTTTTCCCAGCTTCGTCTCTTTAAGTTCAATATTTGTTAAGACCACTGGATACTTGGATCCGAAGTTTAAAGAATTAATATTCTTTTAAGGATGAAATTACTTTACATATATGCGTGTGTACACACATGACTATACATATTTTGTGTGTAAATGTACTGTTGTGGAACGTTGGAGAGGAACAATAGAGAGCTTAATCTATAAAGATGTCATGCTTCCATTAGTGGCTTATGAGCGCGATCCTACATAGGTTGTCTGGGCAACTTGGGTGTGGCTTGATATGGTCTTGGGTTCTCCTTCCTTAACAACTATGTTTTCAACATGGATTCCTAAAATCATAAAAAATCATACTTGAGCAGGTTAATCCGTGGACTATCTACTAAACAGAGGGCTACGTAGAGGTTTAAATATTGATAGGTAAATTTGAGACATAAAGGTCAACAGAATATGTCGAGACAGTGTAACTAGAGTGAAAGTCATCATTGTGCACGTTGGTACAGAAGAGTGGTGGCTTGTTATGATTCCATTATTAGCTTATGGGATTCAACATTTTGGATGGGGAACTTGGTGTGGGTTGATGTGGTATTGGTCTTTCACACCTTAGCTGCTAACTTTTAAGGATGAGATCTCCTAAGATCATAATATGCATTGCCATCATCTCGTGGTTTTGAATGTATTTTTTATTTAGAATATATCACCAAACAAGAAATTTTAAAAGTGGTGGCATTTTATAATGAGGGGATTTTTGAATCGAAAGCCAGCCTTGAGGATCGGTTGGAACATGGAAATGTGCACGAAAAGGAAGAAAACTGAAAGTAAATGTAAAAACGAATAAGACTATCTTAACTATTTGATTGATGGCTTCAATATATTTTTAGATTTCATTTTCCGAATTCCAAACTGACCCAAAGGAAGATGGATTTTATTATAGGGGATTTTGATTGAAGTGAGTAAAATTCAAGCATAATACAATACCTCATCCAAGCTTTGAAGGCTCAGAGCTAAGAGTTTGTACGCAAGTGTGTCAGTTAATACGCTCAAGCGTACGTGAGTAAGGGAGAGACAGCTCATGTTTTAAAAATCATACTATCTCCGTTCAAAAATTAGAGATGGTTATGCATTTTTGGTATGTTTCAAAATTAGAGATAGGTTTCTAGTTTAGTACAATAAATAGCATTCAACATAGATGAAATTTCATGCCATCCTAAAATATATGTATATTACCTTTTATGTAAAAAATTGTAATGGAACATCTATTTATAAAAACTGCAATTTTTTAAAGGTATCTCCAATTTTGGAATGGAGGGAGTATTAATTTTAGTGAAAAAAGCCATACTCTTGTGGAGTTGAACTTTAGTTTTATCTGATTCCATGCTAAAGATTCAAACTTTTTGATCCACCAACATATTTAACAAAGTTAAATAGAAGCAGATGTCTATTATTACTATTATTAATTTTAATCCACCGAATATTTGAAAATAGTAGTATCTTTCTATATGGTCCACACACGTGGCCTTCTATTATTTAGATGTATTACATAATCATATCATACTGGAGCTACGACAATCACCTCATATGAAATTTTTTCCTTTTTACTGTTTTAGAACTTACCTTCACAAAGTTCAGCATTTCAACTTCATAGACTAAAGTCGAAAAGGGAGGCACTGTAGCAAGATCCCGCCTTACTTCAGTGCTTCCAAATCCATATTCAGGAGCTATTGTCAATATGGCCTGTTCTCCCTTTTTCATTGTTGCTGCTGCACAGTCCAACCCAGCAACCACTTGTTCTACAAACACAAAATGAAAAACTATTAATAGGCACTTTCACTAACAGAGATATTGGAGGAAGTGCTTTCATGTGAAAATGGGAAAGTGTTTTGACAATAACTTTTAAAAGCACTTTACAGGAAAAAAAATTTAAGTTATAAAGTTTAATTGTAAATGCAGTCTCAAAAGCAGTAAAGTAGCTTCTCACAGAAGTGCTTTCACACCCCAAAACCTCAACTATCACCTTGATCTGTAATAAATTCCAGTGGTTCCCCTCCATCGTAACCTTTTTTCTCAAACATGGTACCATCTTGCAGCATAGCTGTGTACCTAACTGCAGAAGTTTCACATAAACACCAAACATCTCAATAGTATGTAATAGGAGAAGTTGAGGCACTGTTTGGTTAGTCGAGTAAATTCCCTATTTCAAAATTCAAATCATGCTTTTAGCCAGTTTCCTTTATATTTATTCTATTAGTTAGGCATTTCCAAAGTCAGTACATAACCATTAATTGAATTAATGTAACTAATATCAGTGAAAGAACCCTTTACATCTTATTTGTACAGTAGCTTCCGCTACAATGTATGGTTTTTCCAAAACAAAATTTTAGAATGCAATCAGAGAATAATATTCGTTCACATTGTTTTTAGAACACAAAATACCAAATGAAAAACCCACATGCCACAATCAAATATGTTACTGGGCACATGACTACCCAATACTTTTGTTATTTTGGTCCCATAATAAGCACTTACTTTGAAATATTCCTAGCAATTATAATGGTTTTTTTTATAACCCCCAGGGATGGGAGAAATGACGGAGGCCTTAAGGAATTCCGGACCGCTGGTTCCAAAATTACAGATTAAAAAAAAAATTAAAGTTTCTCGCTGTTTTCCTTTGGTTCAGAGGAGGCCCTAAGGCCTTAAAGTTTTACTTACTAGTAACAGAAACCCCTTCATTTGCAGTAAGAGCTCCTTCTCCCTCTTTTAAAATCTTCTTGATAACCTTGGAATCGTCAGTCACATGGATCACAGGCTTGAAGGATACCAATTCCAGATCCATACTCAGCACAGAATTTGGTGGGACTAAAGGAAACTCATTATTAGAGTCCGTATGCCCTTCACTGTATGCGTCTGCAATAAATATTGAAAAAAAGAAAAGAAAAACACTATGGATTTGAGACAAATTAAATTTTAACCAAGGCAAGCTGAGTTAGAAAACTCAAAATTGAACAATGCATAAATGAGGTGGCTTGTTAAGTTGTTAGCAAACTAATAACAAATTGGGAAACTTACACTGAGGTTGAACAACTAGATTGACCTTCTCTCCTCTGCTCATGGTCTTCACTGCTTTCGGTAATGCAGTGCAAAAGTGACCTAAAAGAAGCACACATGTAAACTTAACAAAAATTCTATACAAAAGTATTATATTATCGCACTATATTCTTAAAATATCAATGCATTTCTACTCACCGTCTTTCACATAGAATTCAACTCCCTCTTCTGGTGTTTTTGCAACAATAACACCGTCAGCCAGCATCGCCACATACTTCACTGCATAATTAATAACAATTGCATAATTAGTATCAGTTGCATAATTATTAAAAAGAAATGAAAATTGTAAAAAATAAATAAATCCATGGGAATACCTAGGACTTCATCAAAATCACCAGGTGTGCCAGTTTGTTCCCCCTTCTTCAGAATCCTCTTAATGACGCCACCACCATCGTTGCAGATATCCATAACTTTGATCCAGTCAAGGAGTTCTACTTCAAACTGAATAGTGGAATTTGGTGGAATGCCAGCCGCGCCTGCTTCTCCATACCCCAATTCAGGAGTCAATGTGAATAATGCTCTTTCAAACTTTTTCATGGTAATAATTCCATGATCAAGACCAGAAACCATTTGGCCTAACAAACAAATGAAGGTGAGAAAGGGCGAAAGTTAACATTTTTCATTTTCCATCATAGAGTACTGAACAAAAAATTTAAAAGAAATTTGAGTAACAAGTAACGGAAAATTCAAACCCATAAGAAATTGCATTTGTCAAAGTTCACTTATTTGTTTGGGTAAATTCTACATAAGCAAAACAGTATTCCCGAAAAGCCAACCAACCAACATTCCAAAAAGGTCCATCATTTTTCATTCTTTCCCTTTACAAACTTCTCCTCGTAAACCCCAAAACCATCAAACCATTACAAGAACAAAAGAATCCAATTGGGAAATTAATGTGGGCAAAATCAAATGTTAAAAAAAATTAAGATTATAAAGAAAGCAAGAAAGAGAGGAAGATATACTCACCACTGCCAACTTTGTAAGTCAAGGGTTCAGCTCCATCTTCAGTAGAAGCAAACTTGGTTCCATCAAGTAAAGTTCCAACATAATGAACTGAAATTGTAATCAACAAACCAGCTTATCTCAAAATGCAAAATAAACCCAAAGGGAAAAATCATTAAAAATTTCATCAATTTACAAAATGCTAAGATACCAATAAATTTTTATGAACTGAAATTTTATTCAAGAAACCATCTTATATCAAATTTCAAAATAAACCCAAATGGAAACATCACAAAGAGTTTACTTTTGACAATGCTATGAATTACCGGTGACTTCATCGCCGAATTCAGGAGTTTCCCAGCTAAGGCCAAGCTTGATAAGCTTTTTCTTGACTCCGGAGGAGGTGAATTGTCTCTCCTCGCCGACCTTGAGAGGTGGAGCTGATTCAATTACCTCACCTGGCTCCTCGTCGAGGTCGTCGCCGTCGCCAATGTTGGATAAGTTACTTTCTCTGTCGTTCACCATTGTTGTTGAAATCCGTCCAAAGCTCACCGATTGAAATGAAGATGAAGCAGCTGACGGTTAGTTGTGTGAGCTGTGTGTTTGTGCGTGCTGTCGGGTTCTGATCACAGAGAGAGGAAAAGGAGAGACAAATCATCAGCGGTCTTATTTTCCACTAAGAAAATCTCATTCGATCAAATATTTTCAAATTAATGGTTTCTATATAAGTATTCGTACTTCTTCCCTTTTCAAATTAGAAATGATTTTAAATATTATCAAATTTATAAAATTTTAAAATTTAAATTATAATATTACTTTGATAATAATAATTATTATTTAATTAAATTTATAAAATTTTAAAATTCAAATTATGATATTAATTTGTTATATTTTAAAAATTTAAAAATTTATATATAATAATACTTTATATATAGTTTACAATATTAATTTCGATATTAGTTAAAATAAAATAAAATAAAATAAATTCAAATTTAAGTTTAAGTTCAAATTTTAAGAGTCATAGAAATATCTAATTTTAAAAAATATTTATAAAATTAAGTGCAACTAAATTGGTTAATATATACCATTGTAAGAAAATTATTTGTTAGTATTAAATGATGAAATACTAATTTACATATAAATACACTATCATGTGCTATTGTTTAAATTATTTTATTATTTATAGTTAAATATAACATTAAAATATATTTTTAATACTTATTAGCTAAATTTTCAAATTAATTCTTGTAAAAGAAATAGAATATATATTGGGGTGGCAGAGCATTTTGTAGCACGTAGTTTTAGAAATTGAGGGATTTATGGCCCAACACGAGTAGTGGGCAGGTTCAGGTTCAGGTTCATGGGCCCATCAAAAAGGATACCTTTTAATCCAAACAAGTCGTTATTCCTCAACAGGAAAAAGAAAAAGAAAAAGGGCCGCAAAACTTTATTATCATTACTCGTACGTATATTGAACAACAATCTACTGCATACAACCTAAAAATGAAAGACATCAAAATGTATAATTAAGAATGCATAAACATAAAGAAGGAGAGGGAGAGTGTTAATTTATATTGAAAAAAGAATGGACGTTGGAATAAAATATTTAATTAATAGTAAAATTTAAATAAAAACTAAAGTTGAGAGTTGAATGGACGAAACGTACATCCTCTAATATGAATAAACATTCATTTTTTGTTTTCACATTTTTTTCATTTTCAATTAAAATTTGATTACTAACAATACATTATTTCATTCCAACACTTGTTCTTTTTAATATAAATTTCATTTTATTCCTAATACCTATATAATGGGGGGAACCAAATATAACATGAGTGTTAAACACTCTATTCGTCACCTAAATCAGCCTATGAATTTTTAAAATAATTACTTTTTTTTTTTCATTTTATGGATACAATCAAAAGTAATTACTAAACCTCCATACATGAGAGATAACCCCCGCTCCCCATCAACATCAAAATATTAAAAGTGCACCGAATGATGTCAAAATAGCATTCAAAACATCACAACCACTTAATTTTTACTCACACGAAAATGGATTGGAAAGCTTTGTCTTCAAATTTGATTTGACAAAATGAAATTAATTAACTTCATAAATCTCCACATAATCAACAAAAATGAAATGAAAACTCAAGTGATACTAAAAAATAATGAAAAATCAAAAGACACCAATACTACTTGCAGTCTCTCCAACAGCATGGCTTCTACTTCTTGAATACAAGCCTTCCTTCTTCTTGACACCATTAATCTTACCACTAAGTTCTTCAATTTCTTCTTCTTCTTCTTCCTCATCAAACTCACAAGCCTTGTCTTCATCAATCCTGCCCATCCCAACACTGCAACTCCTTGGCACAAACCCTTTTGTTGACTTAGACTTTCCAAAATTGTTCTGATCCATTGACTCCTTAAGCTGCTTTAATTGTTGCTCCTTAATAAGTTGTTTCAAGTACAACTCAACATCCAACCCCATATTATTATTAGCATTAGTAGTAGAATTAGCTCTAATTAATTCTCTCAAATCGTCACTCTCGTAATTAGAAGACCTGGAAGATGTAACACTAGTACTGAAGCTCTTGGGCAGACCCGAGACGGTTTGACCTTTTCCAATTGACCCGACCATCATCGTGCTGCTGCTTCCACCGTATCTAGTTTTTTGAGCATAATCCATCATGCTTTTTACATACATATCTCTTCCCTTTTTAAGAAACCTAATTGGTGTTGTAATGATCTTCACAAACTTGCTGTTATTGCTTGTGCTTCTCATTGTGTGTGTGTGTGTGTGTGTGTGTGTGTGAAGAAGATATGAAGAGAGTTAAAATGGTTTGAAGTATGGGTTTACGAATATAAAATCTTGAAATCTTGAAATCTTGAATACGATTTGTGAGAAATGGGACATTTTTATGGGGCGGGGCCCGGCCGGGGAAAGAGAGAAGAAGAAGCAGGGACTTTCAAAGCTGGCCAGATAAGAATGTGATTAATTTAATTGACTCTAACTTTAACTAAACCGCCAAAGTTGAAAATGTCAAGTAGGAAAATTCGGAGAAAAGAAATGAGATATATATAATATATTTACGGATTTAAATGAAATAAAAAAAGTATGGCGGCACTACTGATTTAAATTAAATGGTACTACGATTTGTTAGTGTTTCGCTTTCTGAAGTCAACATTTTCAATGTTTAAGTTTTAGCCATTATTGTTTCAAAAAAAAAAAGTTAGCCATCATTTTTTGACCTTTTTTTAACAGCTTAATTAGCCATTATCTGGTTGGATTAATGCTGTTGAACTCGAATCTGCCATTATCTTCTTTTTTTTTTTAAATCTTTTTATTCTTTTTTTGAAACGATCTGCAAATAGCTAATTGGCTTAATGTCGAATCTTCTCTTTTGTTAGGAATGTGAGAATTAGGAATGTAAATAATCATTTGGTTTATGACGTGTGTGAATTCTTTTTCAATAATTTATTGACCATTTATCACTAGATTCGACCAATATGGAATTTAATGCTATATTATATTTTTAGGCTGGTGCCAGTGGATTATTATAAATTGTTAAAGCAATGATCTTTTGGGAGGAAAAGTAGTGTGTATTTGGTGGCATCAAATTAGTCTAAATCATTCACATGGATGTTACTAGAACTTAGAAGCTAGCAAGAACTGTCATCGCCCAAAAAAGAAGAAAATCAATAATTAGTAAATGTCTTATTAGTCTTACTATGTATGAACAATCGATCATTGTTCATATTTTCACATGTACGTTATCCCCATTGGCCATACCCTCATAATGAAAATTTTACGACTTCATTTAATATATTATAAAAAAAAATTAATAAAAAATTGCGATATCTATAAAAGACTCATATAAACTTTAAAAATTATATGAGTACATGCATCTTTTGTAAAAAAAAAATGTAGACTTTTGAGTTAACTGAAAACAATGAAATATACTTGTAACGTGTTAGTTTAGTTATATATAAAGCACATTATTGTATTTAAATTAGCCAAAAAAATCCCATATTTATTTGCATAGATATAGCTTGAAGGAAGGTTGAGCTTCTTACTGTGATGAAGACGTAGCAACACGGTGGCAGTGTGTGTGTACGGGCACCGTACAACAAAAACTACAATTTTTCTAAATTGAGAATGAGAGATGCCGTACATGGGCACAAGAAATGTCATACTAACCGCCTTAGTGGACTCCTTTGGCTATAAAAACAAGTAGTGTAACAAATTGTAAAAGGACTTAAATAATGTAGTAGTGATTGATTGACTTCAAATCTTTGAATTATTCAGTCCTTAATTACGTTGAGCTTGGTCGAAGGGTATGCCGTTTCCCATTTTAAAATTTTTTCACATGATGAAAAATACTTATGTTTGGATATTAAACTTTAAGAAAATATTAGGACTTTGCATTTATGAGCTTTTCTTTATAAAATAAACAAATGAATAAACAAAAGATAGCAGTATCCATTTCAGAAAAAAAAAAAAACAATTTAAAAATAAAAAAAAGTAGCAGGATCGTGCTACGTACACTTCCCTATGATGGAGTTTTGCATCTAGTTGTGAATCATATACTTGGGTTTGTTTAGTATAATTTATTTCAAAATAGTTTATAACTTATTTGTTTATTATAATTTTTTTTGAGTTAAAAAAATATTTATTGGCTAATTTTTAAAATAAATTAGTAATATTGTTATACTTAACCTATAAAAAATTTAAAATTAATTTTAAAATAGTTAATTTTTAAAAATAAATTATAATCACTAATAATCAGTGAAACCAAATACGATTGAAATCTTATCCACCTTCTTAAGTTTTCTAAAGAATTAATGAATATGAAAACCCTAAATTATTTTTACAATACTTATAGGGACCAGGTTACAGAGAGACTAGCTAATAAACTGTTTTACCTTTGGCCACTTGACCTACCTTTACAGCTCAAAAAATTAAATTAAAATAATGATATTAATACCCAACTCTGGGACCAGGTTACAGACAGACAACATGCTAGCGCCCCCTCATGCACTAAGTTAGGTCTCCTAAAGCAGTACCCAAAATAAATACTTCTGGACCACTGAAGATTAACTAAATAAAATATGGAGTTTAAAAGGAAAAAGAAAAAAAAAATAAACGGAGAAAGCTGTGGAAGCGTTGGTGCGTGTAAATTTACTCGTTTAATTAGTTCTTATCAAGGAGTTTTATAGGGTCGTTGGTACGTGGGTGCAGCCGTGTAGGTGTCCAAACTCTTCGAATGCACATAAAAATCTTATTTATCTAAAATTAATTTAATTTTAAAACTCTTATACTATATGTGAAATCACAATGTAACGTTTCTTATTGACAAAAAATCACCTAAACACACCCTTAATAATACGTGATCAATCACAAAAATATTAAAACTTCTACATGAAAGACATTATGCATACATCTAAATCTCTTCAAATTTTTCTAATTTTAAAATTTTTTAAATATTTTATATTCGGGCGCACTTGAAATTAACATACACACATATTTCACCAATCACCATATCATTGTTGATCACAACTGATTAAAGGAAAATGATTTTATGGACAGACTTAGCATATAGACTCCCAAAAATGTATAAATTATAGTCCACGAGTTTTCATAGAATTATGTGATGCTATTGTAAAGCAGTCCCATATATATGATGAATATATATATAACAATCTTTCTAGCTAAATCCCTAAGAACAAATGCCTAAATCATCGTTTTGATAAAGCCGAAAATGAAAAACATAAGATATAAGAACTAAATCCTTCCCAAAATTTTAACAGACTCATAACCCAAAACATAAAACAGACTTCTACGTACATCTCCTCAAATGACATTATATCTCACGCTCTTCAGTTCCTCATTATGAGTTCAGGTACACCTAAATCTAAGATGCGTATAATTCATCACATAACAACTGAGCAGGATATATAATTCACAGAAGGAAAATGGCTCGTCATACTCTCCATCATTTTAAGGACACCCATGAAATAGTGTCGATGCAAAACAGTTAGCATATATCAAGTCAAAGCATATAACACAGGAAAATTAATCATTAACAACAAAGTTGTTTAGAAAATACGCGTATCTCTCACATCATCTATTTGAAAAGACATTGAGAATCTTATACAACCTCACACCCAATGCCATGAGTAACTCTGAAATCGAAATCCATAATTCTAGGTATATTCCTAAGTGATGAGTCAGCGATACTTATGGTTGGCATTTCAAGTAGATGTAGAACTCAAAAACGCAACAAAAAGATTGACTTGTTGTTTGATAATAAAACTAAAAATTAAGTGAAACGAAGATCTAAGTACTAAATCCTCCATAACACATTGATTGATGAAGAAATTAAAATACAGCATTAGTCTTTCCAACAGCATGGCTTCTACTTCTTGGATACATCACATCAATCTTCTTGACAGCAGTTGCATCTTCTTCTTCCTCCCCTTCATCAAACGGCTTTTCTTCATCAATTTTCCCCATCCCAACACTGGAACTCCTCGGCACCACCCCCTTTCCCAATCTAGATGTATTAATGTTCCCCAGAGATTCTTGAAGCTGCTTCATCTGCTGCTCCCTTATCATCTGTTTCAAGTACAATTCCATATCTCCCCTCAACTTATTATTTTCGCTACTCGCAGTCGTAGAACTTGCTCTGATCAGCTCTCTGAGATCTTCACTCTCAAAATTGGATGACCAGGATGAGGCGACGCTTGTACTGAAACTCTTCGGCAGGCCGGAGCCCGGCGCCTGTTGGCCCTTGTTGACGGACCCCGTCATGCTGCTGCCGCTGTAACTGGGTTTGTATGCGAAATCCATCATGCTTCTTACATACAAATCTCTACCCTTTTTGAGAAATCTAATGGGTGATGTGAGGATCCTCATGAATTTGTTTTGGTGGCTTTTGCTTCTCATCTTGGACTTGTGCTCTCAAAGAAACAAGAAGAAGAAGTTAAGAAGGTAATCAATCAATTAGTGTGAGAATTACTACTTGAGGTCGCGCGTGTGTGTATATATATAGATAGATAGATAGATAGATAGATGGATAGATGGATAGGAGTATATAATATTTATGGGTTTCTCAAAACTATTTTGAGAGAGAGAGAGAGGTATTTGGGGTTTTGTACAAAAGAGGAAAGAACGGATGAGACGGCTTCTTTAGTGCGACCGGGAAGGGGTTTGGACTGTGGACACGTTAAAATTTGAAGTATTTTAAAAATAATTTTTTTTTTTAAGATAATGTGAAATAGATAAATACTATAACTATAATAATAAATTAATAAATTAAAAATATTAGTCATAATATTTTATAGTACAAAAATAGAAATATATCTATAACTTTGGAATATACCAAAAACAAATAATTATTTCTAATTTTATAATGAATGTATTATCAAAGTTTGGAGAAAAATTCATTCACAATAAAAAAGAAATTCAAAGAAAAATATTGTATGAATATAACAAAAAAAAAATAGCACTTGGTGTTTAATAGTGCAGCTCTGCATATACAAATATCATAATCGTTTTATAAAGTTTACAGATATATGTTAACAAATTTTTAATTTCATCCAAGTCGGATTATTACAGGGAAAGAATTGGAATGTGGACATATTCAAGCTAGCCAGATAAGAAATCATTTATTTAAGCAATAATTAATAAGACAAAGGAAATTTTTGGCAGGCTAACATTGAAGATATCAAAGAAAATTAGTGTTGAATTTGACGTTTTCAAGTCTATTTTCTGTTTTAGGTGGCTATGCCTCGTCATCAATCATCATGAAACACGAAGTCTTTTAATTGAGATAATGAAAGAAAGTTTCAAGTTTTGATGTCTTTTTCAGGAAGGTGATAAGAACGGTGAATTATTGTGGATGGGGGGCTGTTGTGGGCAGGTTGGCTCCGACAAGCGGTTATGTGGCGCAAGTGGTAAAGGGTTTAAATCAATGGGCTTGGGAGACGAAGTGGAAAGATTGGTCGGTAACAATACATTATCGTGCGTTTCGGCAAACAAACGTCACGTGCTCTTATCTTGAGCCCTAAATTAAAAATAAAAACATCGGATTAAAATTATTTTTTGATACATTATATAATCCATCCCAATATAAATTCTCTCTCTCTCTCACACACACACACACGCACACATCCACTTATACAATGATTAAATTTTCTTAATATTTTTAAAAGATTGTCAGAGTTTGAACTCTTAGGTCAAGTAATACTATTAGACTACGATTCATTTGGTACTTTGAATTAAAGTTTAAATAATAAAATTAATGTTTTAAAATTCTATGTGAACATTTGAGTTCAGGACCTAATATTTTTACGTATAATCTTAGCAAATTAGTTAATTTTTGAATAATTATCGAATACATTACTTGAGTGTAATAGTGATTAAATATTCACTCTAAATACTATATTTTTCTTCTATCAAATGAATCTGTGTAATGAATTTTAAAATACTAAAAAAAATTTGAGACAGTGAACCGGTAACAATATTATCGTGTGTCTTGCAAGCAAAAAGTCACATAATTCTTATCTTGAAACGCGAAAAAGAAACCTCGGATTAACGTTGGAAGGATAAAATTGAAAAAGAAAACGAAGACAGAGACAGAGAAACTTGAGACAATAACTAATTTAATGAAATCATGTCAGCTTGAATTCTTTGACTATTTTATGTGTTTTACTCCATCCGTTTTATTTATTTTGTAACACTTGTCTTTTTTAGACATTTTATATTATTATAATATATTTAATTTAAAAAATTTAATAATATTAATTATTTAAATTACCTTTACTTTATCAAATATAGTCCACTACTTCAATCATTATTATTCTATTTTAAATTATTATATTAATATTATACCCACCATTTTAATTACTATTTCACTATTCTCATATTTAAATAATAATATCAATTATTATTTCTCTATTTAAAATTATAATATCTAATACATTTTTTAAACTCCACACAAAATCAAAGTGTTGCAGTCATTTTGGATGGAGGGAGTATATGATATCATGTGTCATGTGCCATAAAAGAGTGTTTTAACAATCCTCTAGCTTTGGCTAAATTGAGTTTGTCGAACTAAATGAAAATTTTATTTTTATTTTTTTTTAGATTTTGAATTTGACTTATTAAGTCGAGTGAGTTGTTATTGAACTTAAATTTAAGTTTTAAATGAGTTAAGTTTGAGTTTGCTCGAAAAATTTTGATTCAACTATGTTCTTTAGTGTAAACGACTCGAGCTGAATTAGAATTTGAAAAAAAAAAATTGTTTATTTTAATTACAAGTCGAATTAATTAAACGAGTTTTTTATCGAATTCAAACAAACTTTAAATAAACCAAATTCGAACTTGTTCGCGGATACCTGACTCGTTTTAACACTCATAAAATTACTCATCCGTCCATTAAAAATTATTATGCCTATGTTCTTGCTTAAACCCCAGAAAATGCTAAGTCCTCTTTCAATCATTTAAATTTGCCAAGTCCTCTTCTGAACGCCACTTAAACGATCTAACTTTCGCCAAGTTTATCTTGAGAAGAAAAAAGGAAGAAAATTTGAAGTAGGGCAAATAGAAGCGAAACCAAGTACAAACACTGCACCACACGTTATTAGGCATATGAGCCTGATCGAGTTAGTTTACTTGTCTATTTGGACATATTAGGGGAAAAGTATGTAAATATTGCCAAAAAATTGTGATTTCACTTGCAAAGTCTGACTCGTACTACATGTTTCTGGAAATATACATTCGAAGCAAAAATGGAAACTATGGGTGTTTCGGGTACCGTACAAAAACAAAACCAAGTTCCAACTTTTCAAATAGAAAAGTAGGAAAGTATAGTTATCCCGTGGGCGCATGCAAGACCAACATAATTTGTATTTCTAGAAACGATGGGCCTTCAGGTCTTCAATAACTTTCCATAATTAAATTCTTTAGTTGAACTATTGTATAAATATAGAATATCATTTCATTTTTAACACACACACACACACACACAC
>JAUMHB010026369.1:0-23661 GCA_032359685.1 Pittosporum tobira
TCTTTTCATATAAAATTGTGTAATAAATATATTAAAATATATTTATCAATTTTATATTATTGAGAATTTTGAAAATTCTCAACAAATTTTTCTCTGTTCCCAATGCTGTTTCATTCATAGAACATGTAGTAATTTTGGGATGTTAAACAAGTCGATATCTCGTATAAAATTCAAATTTTGTTTGTCTAAAGTTGAGCTTGAGCTCGAGAAAAAACTCGTCAAACCCAAATTCAAATTTATTTAAAACTCGGCTTGGCAAGGGCTATGACATTAAATATTCTAAAATTATTTTTAAAAGTTCAAGGTTGGTTAAAAAAAAATACGCATTTGCCTTAGAAGCCCCCCCTACAACCGTTTTAAAATTTGGAATATTAATTATTTAAGTAATAATTTTAAGCATTTGCATATTTTAAATGGGCATAATATTTTCAAGTTTACAGACATGATACAAGATGTAACACATTATCAGTAAACTGACTTTATTTTCAAGTTCATGATGGTGAAATGGTGATTAGGGCAGAGGGGTAAATGTGCAAAACAATGTGAAAGGGGAGGGGCTTAAGTGAAGTTATTGACTTTTTGTCCTCAAAGAATCTGTTTATTGAGTACTTGCAAGAATCTATTGGGTTTGAATGAAAACATTGGAAAACAAATAACCAGTCAACGGGGGAGTATATTAGCTTTATTTGACCTTCCCCTTCTCCTTAATTTCCCGATCATCTGATTAATTAATTGGGAAAGCTCCGGTGAGGCTTATGGGTGTACTTAGCTAAGCTTGAAGCATAAAAGCAGAAGAAAGAGACGACGCCGACGCCGTTGCCGTTGACAACGATCAATGGATCAATCACAACTTATTTCTCCCTTGCTGCCATCAGGTAGGGTCAAACCCTGTCCCTCTATCCTTTTACTTGGCTAGGCTGCTCATCTTCTTTTGGTTTCCAAGGTTATTGTCGGGTCATCTGGTACGGGTTTCTTTATTTGTTATTTTTTCAAAATGAAAATTGTTTTATTTACTTAAATTTCCCCGATGAAAATTCTTAGCCAAGGGTGCTTATGTGGGATTTAAATCAAATTTCAAAACAAAAATTTGAGATTTTTCAGAATTTGGTTATGTTCTAAAATAAATGCACCTTGGGGGTAAATTTTTTGTGTATTTAATATGAACAATTAATTTATATCGTATATTTTTTTGATAATTGGTAATTAACCAACAAATATGGGGACCAAAAGTGTAAGTTGCCCATTTTAAAAATAAAATAAAAAGAAAAAGAAAAGAAAAAAGTAGGGCATGAAATGGATGGGCCTCATAATTACGCGAGTATAACATCAAATATCAATTCAAAAATCAGTTTTGAGTCCATGAAGTGTGAAGAATAACTTCTCCGAACGACTGGCTGCCGGTTGTTATGACGAAAAGACCCTTTTTATACTTTAAGGTGTTACTACTAGTTAGTTATATTCAAGGTCAGTCTAGTAATTTCAGTCAACAAATGTGCCAGTTGAGCCATTTCTTCAACTTCTCTCCCCACGTCTGGACCCATGCTAGCGTACTAGCAGCGACACCTCCTACACTCCATTTTAATTTCTAGATATATCTATATATAAGTATATAATACATAAAATGAGCTCATGAGTCATAATATAATGGCAGGAGAAACCGGTTCAATACCCAAGTACAACAGTCGGGAAGGAGACGCAGGTGCAGCTTTCGTCCTAGAATCAAAAGGTATAATCAACCTCTGAGTCTTGTTTGTTTGTCCATAAAAGTTTATGTATAATGTATTTTATGATTATTTGATGAGACCACGAACAAAGTGTGGACAAATTATTATTAGTTAATGTTTAACTGTAATTGAGATAAGTCTCTTATTATAAGTAATTATAATTTGCCACATCAATTTATGTTTAATGAATGTATTAGTGTACGTAGCATTAGTGATGCAATAAATGTATCCTGAAGTATCAAATTTTTAACAAGCGACGACATACATTTGGTTAAAAATATGTAAAAAACAACTGTTTGTTAAAAATGTTGATTCTACTGTATCAACTTTTTTCTATTATTTGATTCACATATATGCATGGATAGGGGAATGGTGGCATGCAGGGTTCCATTTAACGACGGCAATAGTGGGTCCTTCAATACTGGCGCTGCCATTTGCATTCAGAGGGATGGGTTGGGTACTAGGGTTCTTCTCCCTGACCCTTATGGGTGCCGTGACCTTTTACTCCTACTATCTCATGTCCCTTGTGCTTGAGTACTGCGAAAAGTCTGGCCGCCGCCACATCCGGTTTCGTGAACTTGCAGCCGATGTCTTGGGTAATCAATTACTCTTCTACTTTGATTTTTCACACTAAGAAAGCCATGTGTTACTCCCTCATTCTCGAAAAAAGAGTCACATTTGGAAATTTTACAGACTTTAAAGATATGATTTTGTTACCACTAACCAAACTTTAAGGATATGTTTCAGTAGAATAACATAATAGTGAAAATGTATTTATGTCGTCAATTGAGGCTCCTTTAGTGGAACAAAAATATTTTGCTAATTTGACTCTTGTTGCGAGAAAAAAAAAAGTATTGTTTATTGGAGAAAACAGTGTATGCCATGTTTTTTGGGGAAAGGTTAAGAATCTAAATATTACCGTGACTCCATGAGTTATTGTTAGTTATGATAAAGAATTTGCAGCAATTGCAATAGTATGCCATTTTGGCCTCCTAAACATGAAGCAGTTAGATGCTAGGGTTGAGTTCCAGTCGAGTCAAAACTTTGGTTGGATGACAATGACATCCAAAACCCAAATCACTTGTGTTGTATGACCAACATCTTCGGATTATGAATTAAGTGTATTTTTTGACCATTGCTGCCTAAGTTCTAATTATGTTCTTAAGCCCCCGAGTTGATTTATGAGAAACAGGACATTAGCAGCTGTAATGTTTTGTTATTATGAGCTGAACCAAATGAAAATCAAATGACTGATAAGAAAAAATTGTACGGGGTACAAAAAAGACAAGCAACAACTTTTGCTATCAATTTTGAAAACTCTTCCTAACAGTAATTAAATTACACATGAGAGTCATCATTCATTTTAGCTTCCTCATTATATAGTCCTTTCCTTTAAGAAGAATCTTCTACTTTGGCAAATAGATAGAAAATGATGATTATAATTGCAAGCTCCATTTTTTAATTTAAATTAAGAGCGATTACAGAGACTAGATCATTAAATATGGAAAAAATTTCAATTACATTTAATGTGTGTTTGTACTGTTGGTTCCTTATAGGTTCTGGGTGGATGTTTTATTTTGTGATATTCATTCAAACGGCAATCAACACTGGCATATCGATTGGAGCTATTCTGCTTGCGGGAGATTGCCTCCAGGTATAAATATCTAAAGCCTTATGATCCTAGATGTCCATACATATATTGTGGTATCTATATACAACATACATATAAATATTTATTCAAAAGGTGTTATTGATATTGAGTTCCTCTCTTTTTGGCTGTTGAAGATCATGTACAAGGAAATATTCCCCAGTGGGTCCTTGAAATTGTACGAGTTCATAGCAATGGTGACAGCAATCATGATAATTCTCTCTCAGCTGCCAACCTTCCACTCTCTGAGGCACGTCAATCTGGGTTCACTTGTTCTCAGCCTGGGCTACACTTTCCTTGTCACTGGTGCTTGTATATATGCAGGTAAAGATATGGAGTATGAATCATCTATTGACCGTTAGTGCCTATTAGCGATGTGATTATTACCTGAAATAATCTAAATTAAGGTTTTCAATTGGGATATTTTTCACTTCTTTCAGAAAGTTACTCTTAATTTCTACTCCCTGTAGAACATTTTGATCTTCAGGTGTCTTCCAGAAGTTTAGTGGATGTTTTGTATAGAATTTCTGTATTTTATGTGGAAAAAATATTTTTATTGATACTGAACATACTTTGACGTGCTGCAGGTACCTTAAAAAATGCGCCTCCAAGGGACTATTCTTTAGAAACATCAGCAGCGTCAAGGATTTTCAGTGCATTCACTTCCATCTCTATAATAGCAGCAATATTTGGAAATGGGATACTACCCGAGATACAAGTAATTTCAATTCCTTTACAGAAAAGCTTATGACATTTGATTTCTAGATCTATATTTCCCTATAAATAGTTAAATTAAGAGACTCAGTGGAACAGAAAACCTTTCATAGTACAAGCCCGATATGTTGTGTAACTCCTCACAGTCGCAAAAATTTCCTCTTTCTTAACTATAATAAAAATATTTAGTTATAAAATTGCACAATCTTTTTTCATGCTATATTTTTCATGATATTAAAGGCAACCTTGTCAATCTATACAGGCTACTCTGGCCCCACCAGCAACCGGGAAGATGGTGAAAGGCCTAGTGATGTGTTACTCTGTAATTTTCATTACTTTCTACTCTGCTGCAATTTCTGGGTATTGGGTGTTTGGGAACAAAGCTAGCTCCAACATTCTCAATAGCCTAATGCCAGATGAAGGCCCTGTGCTTGCCCCAACATGGGTTTTGGGCCTCGCGGTTATATTTGTCCTCCTTCAGCTCTTTGCCATTGGCCTGGTAAGCTTCTCCAATTTTGAATTTTCTCTAAACATAGGAACTTAAAAAAAAATAAAAAATAAAAGAAAACCTTAAGAAAGTAATCCATCGGATCCACAAAAAGAGTCCCATTTGTCACAAGTTGTGTTTAGCAAAAGACTCCTATCTCTGTTATCATGCCACTGCTGCTTATTAGTTTTAGGGGTAATAATGTAACAAAAAGAACAACCTTAACATTTGTAGAATTTTCAAATGAAACTCTTTTTGTGGGACGGAGGGAGTAGTGAAAGTTATTTGAAGTTTGTGCTGTAATAGTTTCCAATTATATCACAGGTTTACTCTCAAGTAGCGTACGAGATTATGGAAAAGAAATCAGCTGATGTGAACCAAGGATTGTTCTCCAAACGAAACCTAATTCCCAGAATTATTCTGCGATCACTCTACATGATATTCTGCGGCTTTTTTGCAGCGATGCTACCATTTTTCGGAGACATTAATGCTGTAGTTGGAGCTATTGGTTTCATCCCTTTAGATTTCATCCTCCCAATGCTTCTGTACAATATGACATATAAGCCGCCGAGATCATCCTGCATTTACTGGATCAACAACATTATTATGGTAGTCTTTACGTGTGTAGGACTTCTGGGCTCATTCTCTTCGATAAGGAAGTTGATTCATGATGCTAACAAGTTCAAGCCCTTTTCTAGTGATGTAGTTGATTAATTTAACATATACGTGTGTATATATACTGTTTTACGCGTATTATGTACTAAAATGTGCAGGGATTATTTCCCTGGGAACAGAGAAACAGACCATGAGCTCGAGTTTAGTATAATAGAGGTTCCAGATGACTTGACCTGAGAAATATGTTGCCCACTGTTAATATGTTATATACCTAAAAAGCAGGTGTGTGTAATGAGCCGAGTTGTTTAGAATTAGCTCGTAAAATTTATCAACCTTAAACTAACCTACTTTGAGCTAGTTTAACTATCAAACAGAACTTGATTATGATCAAACTTGAGTAATTTGAATTTTTTGAGTAAATAGAAAATAACAATTTCAGAAGATTTGAGTGTAATCATTTGAGTTTTACAATATGTTGCTATTTCGTTCATTTATTTTTTGAATTAAACTTTTAGTTAAGCAAACACAAATCGAGCTGGACGGTTTGGTTCGTTTTACATCATTATTTGAAAATTGAAACTCTCCTTGTATTGTACTGGTACTATTTGCCTATTATGTTTATATGAACGAGGATTGCATATTACTAAAACATAGTTGAGATTTGACCTTTTTAGATATTTTAAAAAATATTCGTGTTTTTCTTTTATCTCACTTTTTTTTTTTCCTTAAATTTGTTAAATCTACTTATGTCCTTTTAATCAATGTTCATCCCAAGTAGAACACCTGAGTTTTTTGATTGGGGGTATTCGCTCTTCAGAATAGAAAATAAAATGATCGAGACTATGTCAATCATGCACACAAATAATACAAGCATATTTATTATTTACTACTAATTTAATTGTTATATATTCCCTTTTCGTTATATATTGATTGCATTATTATACTCTATTCATCCTCAAATAAATGTCTTAATTTTATTTGATATGTTTATTTAAAAATATTTTTTATTCTTAAGATGTCATCTTATGTTTTTTCAAATAATCATTAAATATGATAGTAATTCTCTTTCTCTTTTAATCATTTTTTTATATTATTATTATTTTTTTTACTTTCTCTCTCCTTTCATTATTTCTCTATCTATTTTTCTATGCACTTTCTGCTATTTTCAATGAAAATTAATAAGGTTGAAAATAAAACCAAACGGTTTGACCTCGATTCGGTATCGCTAGGCTAAACGTTCGATTTGAACTCATTTTCAAATTTTAACTAGTAGAATACGAATATATTTTAAAGTTCGATAAATTATTTAGACTTTATTAAATTATTTTTTTCTATTGATAGTTGATGTAACTCGTTTGAAAACTTTAAACTACTCGGACTCTGATTTATATTCTTGTTCGGCTCGATAATTAAACGAGATATATACGAGTTTCATTTAAAACTTGATAAATTATACGAGTAAAATTTGAATAAGTCATACTTGACTCGATTCGACTAGTTTTCACCTTTAAAAATTAAAATAAATAATTAAAAATATATTTAAAAAATATGATCAAAATAATGACATATAAGAAAATCGGATAACCCGAAAATAGAAACTAGGACATTCTACAAACAGATGCAGACAAACCTGCTTCCTTGAGAAACAAGGAGGAACCCAGGAGCGGCATCAAAATAGTCTAAAGATGTATTTTAATTAAAGTAAATCAATTCAGAATAGCAAGTGCTGCTAGTAAAGGGTGCTCCGAATTTTCCGGGGTTTTGTAAGGAGTTGGTAATAAAATCCAGAATAAGCTTACATCGTGTTTTTTTTTTTTTTTTTTTTTTTTTTTTTTTTTTTTTTTTTTTTTTTTTTTTTTTTTTTGTTTTCTTTAATGATTCTCTTAAACAAAGGATGAATAGGAACATTATATGTGTTCATTAAAACTAACTATTTTTAGCTATAAAATTAAAAATATTTTAAGAAATTATAATTTATTAAAAAAAATAAATATTCCATTATAATTTTAACATAATTAAAAATATTGTGTTATTTTATTATATTAAAATTGAAACTTTCAAAAGAAAATAATTTTGGATGGATTTGGGATCCATGAGTATTCTTTTAAATCTTTCATGGTTGACTGTGCAGGTCCGTTTTGTCGTGTTTCATATGTTCGGGTTGAGTTAGTTTAGTTTAGATGCCAATGGAATTAATGTCATCTTAGCTAGCTCTGCTTCTTCAAATCTTTTTGTTTGTCCGAATTAGCTAGGAATTTACCACCTGCTATGATAAATTGACGACTATATATAATACACCTAATTATTTAAATATATCTGTCGCAATTATTTATATGTGTATACACCAAATAGGGATGCGCATGTTAAACCATTGATTAAAACATTAATTTAATTATGCAGTGGTTCAACTGTTTGTTCATTTATTTTTTAATTAAAAATTATATTACATAATAAAAAAAAATTCTTAATTTGATGCATTTAATATAATAAACAACAGATTACTTTAAAAATTAAAAACATATATATATATATATATACTTTATAAATTAATGGTTTTTTTAAAAGATTGGTTTTTAATATTTTATAAAATATTGGACGATTTAAAAGATTCTTTGTGACTAAATTACAGATTCTGTTCTTAGAGAGTGTCGGGCTAATTTTTTTTTATTAAATTTATGGTTAATGTTGTTTAATTACATGACACAATACAATTTTAATAACTATATGTTAAACTCAATTTATTATAAAAACGTTTAAATAATAAGGTTCGAGTTTATGCGCTTACATTACTCCTTCTCATTTTATTTATTTATAATTTATGGAGTAATTAACACTTTACCGGACTTGTGTATCCAAGCATTAATACCCTCCAATCAAGCATTACTACTTCTCCCCTAATAACCTTGCATTAATATCCTCCAAAAAATTTAATACTTCTGTTGTAAATTTATGATATCATGCATGGCAGCACGGCCCAATTGAAGGCATTACTTATCATGAAATTATTTACGAGAAAAAAAATAGATATAATATTATGTATTTTAAGTAAAATATTATCATATAAAGCATATAATAAAATAATGTTATTTTATGTAATAGAAAAAAGTAAAATAATATTATTTTGTTAAAAATATTAATATTATTTTTAAAATTTGTGTTTTTAACTCTTTTTTTTTTTAAATTGTTCAAAATTAGAAAGAAAAAAAAAAAAAAAAGAGTAAAAGACTAGAACCTCCCCTTAACGCGTGAAAACTAACATAATAATGGTCACACTTACATAACATCAATTCAAACTTAATTTTCTGTTAACTTTTGATTGGGTCTGATGTCTCTCTAATTGAAACTGCCCTTATGTTCCACTTTCTGCTTTTATCTTATGTAATATTATGTTTATAATTTAATAAATTATTATTATAAATTAATTTTAATTTTTTTAATAAATAAAAAATATAATTATATAATAATTATATAAACAATACAATAAATCATATACCAAAAGATTTGAACTCAATTAAAAGAAACAAATCAAAACCACAGGAGATAAGCCCACAGGTGACATGTGATCACACAACAATGACTGTTTACTAATTCACATTTTAAACTATTAAGCTCCAACATGTGAACATTTGGTAATCTATTCCTCTCAAACTGTTGTACTCATATTTTTCACAGTTGGAAAAGCAGAGCGTTTTTTCTTTTGTATTTAGAAAAAAAATTGTTGATTTTATAAAATTTTATAATTAATATTATAATTATTTTAACATTTATAATTTTGGATAAATTTGTAATAAATTAGTGATTTAATATTCATAAAGAACTTTTTTGTTCATTTATTATAAAATAAACTTTAAAGACGTAATAAATAAATGTTCATGATTTTATCATGACTAGACAAAAATTAGCAAAACATAGTGCCACCATCCACGGCATGAGGGATGAGGTGATTAAGGTAGGAGAGGATGCAACCCGAATCTTTAAAATTATAAATGTGGAGTAAAATTTTTGCTTAAATATATATTATGCAAGATCAAAATTGTTTAAAAAATAAGTGGATTCAATATCACATATATGTGAAAATATTGAGAGGACCATCTTTAAAATCCTTAATTTTAGATAGACCTATATACGACAAGTGATTTTTCATAAACAACATTTTCATACGAATTGGACCTAAAATATGCAACGTTGAACTCGATCTAAATTTGCAGCATTAATGGTTAAAAATTAATCTAACACAATTTTTCTAAATCAATAAATTATTTTCCAATATAGTTCTCTTATATATATATATCAAGAAGAAGACTGAAGTACCCTCAAGAGTCAGGAGTTTGCCATCCATAATGCAACAATCAACATCAATAATTGATTAGTCGTTCACTAATCTTGGTATTTTGGTCTTTAATTAATCATGAATATTCTATGTCTCTAATTAAATTAAATATGATAATCGTCCTTGACAACTACATAAAAATAAATTTACCCCCACCCATCAAATGACGTCCAATCTTTAGACTTTATTTTCGGTCAGACTTTATGTTCTCGAATGATACTTCAACGCGTAGAATAATACACACGTCATTATATTACTCAGATTATCTTTAACTATATGCTTTTATTACTGACAGATGGATAAACATCATAGTTTAAAATTTTTTTAATTTAAATTTAATTAAATTTCATTTAAATGCTAAGCAATTCTATATTGTTTACTTTGATTGAACTTTTAAATCTGTGTTTTTTTATAATTTTGATTAAAATGTTAAATTTTTTTACTATCATCTATGTCTGCCTAATACTTTTTGGAATAGTAATAAAAATACAAATCCAAATCCTTAAACGTGACAAACGGACTTTATGAAATAAATATTTTAATTAACTTAATTTAAGGTAACATCTTTGAAGCTAGCCAACTGTCCGTTAACAAATGTCCGGGTTGATTGCCTTATACTAATAAACTCTCATTACCACGTACTTCTCTATTTAGTGGTTCATATCATCGAGACGTGAAGACATACCCTACTACCCTTTTTCCGATCATTTATATCTCCGACCTAACACGTTATTTTGCTTCTCTCTCTCTCCATATATCTATATATACACACATGTATACAAAACAAACATACACACACAGAGAGAGATATACGTATTTAAATATATACACGTAATCATCTTTGTATTTGTAAGCTTTTCAAGTTTTTCAGGAATCAAAAAAATGGAGAAAATGAAGGAACAAAAGCAAACGCAATCCCAAAAGGCCAAGGCAACTGTATGGGACTGTGGAAGTTCACTTTACGACTCGGTCGAGTTAAAATCATTTGAACGTCAACTTGACTCGGCTATTTCTTCTGCAAGAAGCTTATCAATGCCTCGTTTAACCGACCACCGTGCTCCTCCACTCGTGGTGGCTCAGCCACAGACCCCCTTGTACACGAAAAAGTCTTCAAGAATTTCTAGGTCACTCCACAAATTTATTCGGACAGTTTTTAGGCCTAAACAAAGTCAGAAAAGTTCGTGGATTCGAGTTCAAGAACAGTCAGAAGATGCAGTTTACGTGGTTTATGATCGATACGGGGCCCTTGCGACGATTCCAGAGGTACCGGAAAATAATATTGGTGCTGATTATAATGCCGGTTTTTCGCCGGAGATTAGGTCACTAGTGGGAAGATCAGCTTCTGACCGGTTTAACGCCACTTCTATCGGTATTTCATGTGCTTAATTAATATATATTCCATAGAATATGATAGTATTATGGAATTATGTCATATGTGAATAGTGCAAGTGTCACGTTTGGCAGAAATATATATATCGAGGTTTTTAATGTACTGTTATGTGAAAAACTTTAGTTAATTATATTTATCAACTTTAATTGTTTCTTTATTGGGTTTCTTCTGGTTTTTCTTTGTTTTTGTTTAATTATATCCTTATCCTGCATCGTTTCTAAGGATTCAGAGAAATTCAGTATCCCATATTTAGCAGGATGCAACTAATTAAAATGGTCTCCGTACTTTTTGATAAGGTTTTATTTTAGTCTTTTTATTATTTTTATCAATATAATTATCGTATTATATTATTAGAGATTATTTTAATCATAATTTTTAAATTTGTGAGTGAGACTTATTGATGTGGTCCGGTATAACACTAATTATATAAGCAAGATCAATTAAGATTAGTATTCTGAAACTCGGCCTAAGCGTACTCGCGACTAAAATGAGAAGAGTGTGGGCAGAGGTGGGCAGGGTCCAACTCAGTCTTTTTTTTTTTTTTTTTTTTTTAGCCCATGATTATAAATTCTATCAATTATGGCCTATGGGTACATCTATAACTCTATAAGAACTTCATCCTCACTGTATGTTAAAAGTCTCAAAACTCAAAAGACTTAAGAAATTTACATGTTAACTTTTAATTTTATTATTTTCATTGGCATACCTTGTAATTTGTGAATAATACTTATTTTTAATTTTTATATATATAAAAATATTTTTAAAAATAAATATATAACCGAGTTAGAAAACACCCAAAAAAAGGAGTAATTCTCGAGTACTCGCTCTAGGCGCTAGACTCTCCCTCTGCCGAATAAGTCCGCCCATCGAGTTTTAGAACACTGACTAAGATAGAAGAGATTTGGAGTCTATCATTTCATTTCACGTCAACAAGTTCTAAGCTGCTAATTTAAAAAATAAAATTAAAATGATTCTGATGATATGGTATCAGGATCATGTTGATAAAAAAAAAAGTACGAACACTAAAATAAAATATGAGTAAGAGTTCAAGAATGTGTTTTTTTACGTAAAAGAATGTGTTTTTAAAATATATATTTTAAAAATGATGTAAAATTTCAATTATATTTATAAAAAATAATATAGTGTTGTATTAGACCAAAATAAAAATACATATTTAATTTGAGAATGTACGAACACTCCAAATTATATTCAAATCAAGATTTTTTTTATTTGTTGTGTATGTCATAATAAAATTAGAATTGAATGATATACTCCCTCCATTTCAAATTAATAGTCGTTCATAGATTAAGACCAATAATAAATATTAGTGTATAATTTCATTTATATCCCTCTATTAAAAGTTAAGAACAAGAATGAGAAGAAATAAAAATAATTTTAATAAATTAAACATTATTGAAAATATGAGAGAGATTAGGGGTAATGTAGGAAAATAATTTCTATATTTTTCTAAAAAATTACAAGTGATAATTATTTTGAAATAAATTTTTTTTTTAAAAAGTCTATTATTATTTTAGAATAAATGAAGTATTATTTTTGCATAGGTTTTAGTTTGAAAAAGATAAAACTTTTGGTTTCACCAGGGATAGGATACATGATAGGCTGATACCTCTCAACTTTATTTTAATTAATGAGCAGAGGGCCAGTTATTTATGAGCATGCAAGACCCACTTTATTTATATCTGCTCAGAAAAATTGATCATAACTGGTATATGTGTTAGCTGTTGTCAGTCATTTCAAAATTCTGATAAAAACTAAAATGAGGCAGTTGGTCACGGCATGAATCTTACGTTCGAATTACTTTCCATGAAGGGAAACTAGCGGCCTAGGGGGTACGCAACTTCGGGTTTTCTTCGTAATCACTAAATTACGAAGAATTTGACACATAAGAATTCTCTCAAATTTTGACTTCAATAAGTCATTATAAGGTTCATAATGAGTATTTATCAAGTTATAAAAGATTTGAATGGTAAGAACTCTTTTAAATTTTAGTTTTAATTAGTCTTTATAAGGTGTTTTATACTTACTAATTTATGAATGATTCGAATTCAAACTCTCTCAAATTTTCCTAATTGGTTAATTTGTCGAGATAAACAGTCTTTAATACATTCAACAACTACAATTCTTTTGAAATATTTGACATTCATATTGAGTCGTGCAGGTAAAATTTGATGGTGTTATGATAGAATGCTAATTTCCACTTAGTTCAAACCTACAAGTAATTTATAATTTTTTAAAATCACGTGTAGACATGTCGAAATTAATATAAATAAGTGATGATTATATGTATTTTATCTTTAAAAATTTAAATTTGTAAAAAGAATATCCAGTCAAAAGCGAATTTGCATCCATATCCACATGCATTGGTAATCGTTTACATTCCTAATCATTGCACGATTTAGGAGGCCTGTGCAATTAGACCATGCAAATGGTACCTGCATGTAAAATACACGACATGTAATAATGGATTGGGTAAATTTGCTTGCAATTAAATATATCTGTATTTTTTGGTACAGAATATTGCACCCATTACCTGCACGTGACTAAGGTTAATGGGCAACCCGTATTAATTTTATCTCTTTATAATTTATTTTTAAAAAAAAAATAAAAAAATTTAGAGAAAGAAAAGAAAAACTTTATTCTCAAGAGTAAGCCTTTATTCATCAAAGTGAATCTCAAATTGTATTGCCACTTCTGATTCTTTCCCTGAACCATTTCCTTTTAAGCAACCTGATTCTTTCCCTGAATACAACTTACGGATGACGGAAAGGATGCAGGTATGCACACTAACAAATGGAGTAACTAAAGAAGCTGTAGGGTTAAATTTGCATCAATCATCTATAGTTTCTCAGTAGAACTGAAACAGTAACATATAAGCCCTAATTAACTTGAGCTATCAACATTTCTCATTTAACACTGAAATGAATGTGGACACAGCAACCTATATTTAAAGTCAACTCAGAACCAAGTGGCGCTGTTTCACCTAAAAACCTAATAACTCTGAACTTTGGGTCAAGAATGGCTTCGCAAAAAGATCACTATAAACATATTAAATATTAAATATTTATCACTATACTTTATGCTTTTATAATAATAATAAAGTTAATTAATATATTTTATTTTATTTTTCAGGATATTTAGAATGTAACTATTTACAAGTTGAATTGTTGACAAAGCTTATCCAAATCAAAATGAGAAGATAAAGTGATGAGTTAAAGTGATAAGAAGATAAAGATGAAGAGATGAGACTCCAACCATAATCTTGAAGGTTATAAATAGAGCAAATGAGAGATCATCTAATTTATTGTTGTATTTTTCATTGAGAGAAAATAGAGTATTCATATTTTTGTCATTTCTAATTTTCAAGTGTACTTCATTAGTCAATTCAATAAAATAAAGTTCTTTTATTATTCTTCTTTTCATTTAGTGTTAATTAATTATAGTTCATTCTTTTTAATTATTAGTTTTCAATTACTTTAGTAGCAATTATAAAGTATTATATTTGTCTATGATTAATTTCATTGCTAATTAAATCATCCGATCTAGGATGGTGATGAAGTTATGCACTAATAACAAATATATTAATCTTCTTTAATTGGGCTTAATATTTTATTGATTTTTCTTATTATTTCTTAACTAATTTAATAGTTAAGAAATACATTTGTTCATAATTTTCAATGATTTATTTAACAAAGAGGTTTTAATGGCTATTGTTAATTATGAATTTTACATAACTCATGCTTGCCTAGTTAATACAAAAATCAATATCTTAAAAGGAAGAAAACTATTATTATTTATTTGTTTTTCAAAATATATATACTTATCAGTGGTATATAGTTTGATTGATAAAATGAGAGAAAAAATTAAATTGTTATGTGTTGTTTAGCGGATTCTAAATTCTAGATTATTTTCTCATAAATAGTTTTATCTATTTTTAGTATAATATTTCTTTTATATCGTTTAGTCTAAATTAATCACCTCTCCAAATTATTATTTCTAATTTACGTGAAAATAATTTTAAAAAAATATTAAAATTAAATTAACTTTTATGGGATTGACCTGTACTTGTACTTGTCAGAGTTTACAATTAGAGACCGTGAATTGTGCACAAAAGCTGCATATGGTGCAAGTAATGAGCCTGGCTACTTGATCCAACATTTACACAGACCATTTGTTCACTTTGCCTTGTAAAATAAGTCCCCTATATTTTCAAAGTTCATCACTTATAAAAATTTGAAATTAACATGATTTATTATTAAATCAAACAATAAATATTATTAATAAGTAGTTGTTTTAATTAATCTATAATAGTTATAATTATATTAAATAAAATCAAATAAACTCATTTTTATAATGTTTAAAATTTAACTTTGAAAATTTGAAAAATACTGTATATATTTTTTGTAACCTATGGAGTAGTAATTTGCAAGATTTTTAACTAAAGGTGAAATTATTTAAATTTTTAAAAACAACATTTAATAAGAGGGACGAAAGGGTATTATTATAGCTCTATTTCAAACTGATTATTAGAATTGATTATAATTTATTTTTTAAAATATTTATTTAATTAATTTTTAAGAAATTATAAATTAAATAAAATATTATTATTAATTTATTTAAAAATTTTAGTCAATAATTTTTTTTTGTTATAATTTATTTTAATTAATAAATAAACTGTTGGCATATGCCTCGGCGCACTGAGACTTTCTTAAAGCCCTAGAAAAACCTTCAGGACTAGCTCATCCTTCAGCATTTTGAGCTTCGATTACTATGGATAAGTCTTTGGTGACGCTGGACAGAGGCACAACATGCTCTGCTTGGAACTACTGCGGCGAAAGATTGGCCACTGGTTCCATTGATGGAACCTTGACCATCTTCGATTCTATTGACCTAGCTTCTTCATCTTTCACCTTCACTTCTCGATCTAGGGTTAGTTCTTTTTTTATACATTATATTTTATCTAATTGTTTGTTATGAATCCAATTAACTTTCTGTTGAGCTGATAAATTAAGCTTGTAATCTTCTGATTTGGGCACTGTTTAGAATCGACATTGGCATGGCAACTGATTTAATACTGTACTTTGGAGTGTATGTGGCAAAATATGGAGTGGAGATATCCTTAACTATAACCGTAGCCCCTGCGTTTCACAAGAAAGAGTCCATTTTGTCTTTTTTAAAGTCAATTCTTGAAATCTTAAATTTGGAAAATTATGTGATTTGTTTAAGTTTTGAAAACAAGAAGTGTTGTAATTAGTTATTTATTTTATTTAGTATTGGTCTACTTGACTGTCATTGTCGGGTTGACCTAATGAACTTTCTTTTGAGCTGATAAATTAAGCATATAATCTTCTTATTTTGGCATTAGAATTGCTGTGTAGAATCAAAATTGGCATAAGAACTGATTTAATGTATAAAAACTATCCCCTCTGTTCCATAAAAGAGTTCTGTTTTGATGGATGATAATATAAATTGACACAGGGTCTTCAAGTTTACCAAGAGAATTATATTGTCATAGCACTGTTACTAAGCAAAACAATCATTATTTTAATGATATACATGAAATTCAAACATGATCTTAATTATTTACCAAATTTTCAGTTGACACACCTTTTGTGGAATGGACGGAGTAAGAAAAAACAGTTTTTTCTCAATTTCAGAGTTACATTATAATTTCAAACTTGGATTCTGTGAGAGAAAATATTTTTCTTCTCTGTTCTGTGATTGTTACATTTTGACGTTCTACTACTATTGATTAGGTTCATGAGACCAGTATTGTGAAAGTTGTATGGGTTCCTCCGGAATATGGCGATGCAGTTGCATGCATTTGTTCCGATGGAACTTTTTCAATATGGGAGGAGGTTGCAGAAGGTATCAAATTAGTGTACCATCTTGTCTTTCCTATGTTAGAACTTCTGGATACCCAGAAATGCTTAGCAGGCAGAGAATTATGATTGTGATATGTTCCACAACATGAGTCCGATTTATAAGACTTACAAACTTTAAGGATATATTCTTATCGCATGTCTACACCTGTATATAAAGATTGCTGTCTTAATTTCTTATAATTTTTTTAATTTTATTTATTTTTTATGTTTTTGCTGGTCATTCAATTTTACGGCATGTAAAAAACCTTATTATTGGCTTGTGCATCTCCCCCATTTTTTAGATTCAGAACATGTTCAATGGAAGTTGTGCAAGCACTTTGATGGAAATACACATCAAGTATTAGACATTCAATTTGGAGTCTCCTTCACAAGTTTGAAATTGGTGAGTTCTGTTGGGTAGGCTTCTTTTGAAAAATGCTGATGATAGCTAATGTCATATTTCTTCATTGTTGCGTATTATTCTATTTATGTGGCTGATGTAACTTTATAGCTTCCAAGTTGAAACTAATGACTGACCGGAATTACCCTTACATAACTATCCAGACCAGAGTGACATTTATCTTGGAAATTGTAGCTTAGATATGCTTAGAACTTGAGGCTTTGAGATATGCTTTGTTATTCACACTTATTATTAGGGACATGTTCAGGAATTCTTTCAAAGGGCCCTTGAAAATGAAAACTGAAACTTCAGGAAAATTATAATTTTGTAAACATGTATGAAAGTATCAACTTTAATACTCCCTTGAGTGTAAATTATAATAGCACTTCTCTTTGTAAATTTCAAAGGACAGTGTTCTATAATTTAGCACGGAGGGAGAACATCAATATTATTCTTTCTATTATGACTGAATGAATACTCTGCGCGTGTGAGAGAGAAGAGAGAAGGAGAGAAGGAGAGAGAGACTGTATACAGAATAAAATGATTAATAAACAAGATCATTTGCGTTAAATCTTCCATAAATGGAAGAATTCCTAAATTCAATGGAGCAATCCCCTGCCCTTCCCCTCTTTAGTTCCGTCTCTATCTGTAGTGATATATTGTTTAGTATAGTCTAATGTAAAATATTCAATGCAGTACGAATTTATTACATATGCTTTCTTTTGAGCTTATGTAACAGGTTACTGCATATTCAGATGGCCATATCAAAGTATATGAACTCCTAGATCCACTGGTATTGAAGAACTGGCAGCTTCAGGTGATTATTTCTTTATATGTCCAATTATGCAGCAGCACAACTATTATAATGGTTAGTGGTGATAACTGATCATTTCTTCTTGCCTTGTGGGATAATGTATTTATTTTATATTTTGTAGGCTGAATTTCAGAATGTTATTGATTCGGTGACCAAGTTTGGGAAGGCTTCTTGCTTGTCTGCATCTATTTCTTGGAATCCACAAAGAGGTGAAGCTCAGCAGTCAAGCTTTGTTATAGGGTTTAATTCAGACATTCTGCAGTTGAACTCTAGTAAGGTATGCTGAAGATTTAACTTTCTACAATAAATACAAGCCATCTTTCATTCCCTAAATATAAATATCACTTGGCTTGAGGTAGTGATATAATAATGAATTTGTTATATGAAACTCAACAACATTGTGTCATTTCATACTATTATAATTTTAAAGGAATTATTTTTACTGAACAAAAATGGAAAAAATGACAAAGAGAATCTACCGGAGGGAGTGCATTAGATGCAGGCCAGTTGATATACTGAACGTGAGATTTGAAAATATTGGATAAAAGCTTCAGGGTTTTAGTGGCCGCCTAAGAATAACTCGTTCTCTGCTACTACACGTCTTTTTAATTTCTTTTTTTGAGAATTGATATTTCCACAAAGCTCCCTCTCACATGAAGGTGGGATCCATTTACGATTCATGTGAGGAGATCCCTGTGGAAATATCAAATTTCCTTGTGGAATTATCAGTCCCCTCTTTCTTTAGTAACTTACAAGCAGCATGATTGTATCATCCAGAACCCCATGATAAGCATTTAAAGGCTCAATCAAACTGTTTGCGTAATATTCTAAGAAAGTTGCAGGTTTGGGAATTTGATCTGGATCATCAAAGATGGCTTCCAGTTGCAGAGTTATCTTTGCCCGAGGACAAGGGCAATCAAGTTTATGCAGTTGCATGGGCACCGAACATTGGCAGGTAGCATTGGTATTCACTTGTTAATAAGTTTTCTTCAATAATCTCAACATAATTGAAAAAAAAGTTAGTTTTATGAAGACCTTAGGTACATGCTAAATGATTACAATTGAAGATCTTGGCCTCTATGAATGCATAGAATAATATCTTTCAATAAAAATCATATTTTTATATATGCTTCCTGACTGCAATCATTGCGGCCTATATTGGGTTGTCATTGCGTCCGAATTTTTATTACTTCTTTCTTTTTTAAAGAACTAGTAATGAAATAAGACAAGCAAACTAAATGATGTTTACTTGAACAATTAAGAGTGCATTTCCCTTTTTCAGACCGTACGAGTTGATAGCTACTGCTACTCACAAGGGAATTGCAATATGGCACATCGGCTTGAACCCTGACCCTCGTGGAAGGCTGTCAGTGGACCAGGTGGCATTGCTATCTGGTCATGACGGTGAGGTATGGATTAATTCAAATCACCTTTTCAACTTATTGCTAGCATTAAAATCCTCATTTATCATGATATAGCTCTTAAAGCTGCAATTTTCTCGTAGATAGTAGATGTAGTTCTATTTAAGGTTTTCGTATCACTAGCAGAAGATTATTTTTGTATGAGAATAGATTTTTGAACTGTGAGTTAATTGTATCATTTTTCGGAGTATTTGTTGTGCTTTCCCTTTAAGGAAAGTTGATTTATCAATTTCAATATGCATTGACTTGTCTTGATTAGGCATGGGAGATGGAGTGGGACATGAGTGGAATGACACTAGCAACTTCGGGGAGTGATGGGGTGGTGAAGTTGTGGCAGTCCAACCTTAATGGAGTTTGGCATGAACAAGCTGAAATTCAACCCGCTGCTTAGCTCGCTTTTTAATTGTTACTTCTGGAAGATATTTGAAGTGTCGATGATTTAACTTTTGTTAGCAAGGTGATGAACCTACATTTTGGTGGATCGAGTGTATAACTTAAATTTTCTGATTGGGTACACTGTCTTTCGTGTAGTGCATTGGAAAGATACGTTAATTTCTTGTACAAGTTCATTGTATATTATTTTTCAGAAACATGAATTCATAAAATATTCAAAATGGCAAGTATTCTAGTACTACCTAAATCAAATGTAAGTTATTTTTATTTGGTGTATCTTTGGTGGTGGTGGTGATGGGTTGACGGAGTTGTTTTGGGGTTGAAGGTGTGGAACCTTTATGCAAGTGTGAGAATTTCAGTTGATTTGAGCCAACCTACGGAGTGAATTGCTCTGTCTCACCAAGTGTAAAATTTTCTTTTGAGTCCTTGGAAAATTTTAAATTATTCGACGTATGCACTCTACCTTTGTCTCACAAAATAATATTCAAAGTGAGGTTTTAAATAATAATTTCAAATTATTTCTTTGCATGTATAATTTAATATCTGAGAAAGTCAAAGTGACGAGAAGTAAAGTTGGATTTAACACCCCTTCATTATAAATTTCATGCAATTTTATTAGATATATTAACTTTTTGATTTAAACGCATTTGTTTGTTGTGATCCTAATATGTTAATAAAGAATCTATTATATATGGATCACTTCTACAAAAAATTAAAATTGTTAAAATTATTTTTATTATTAATTATTATTACGAATTTCAACCATCAAAATTTCGGCAATAATGCATATATTCTTCCGTTATATATTAAGAATTATATATTTTTTGGAGTATATTATGTGAAATTATTTAAAAAGTGTAGTTGAAGAGAGTCGAATCCAATAAAGTTGGTCTGACTATCTGATGTTTAATTTTTGTTAACTGATTGCAGAAGGCTGGCTAATGAAAAGTTGAAGTTCCTAATTGTCAATAAATATATAGGCTTCAGCGACAGTCCACTCGTTAACATGGGCGGCCCACGAAAACAATGATCTATGCCATGTTTAATGGGCTTTGAAGGTGCTATTTGTTCTAAAGGTCTGCAAATCCATTGCCTGCTAACCACTGACAACTTATCATTTTGTTTATCTGTATCTTATATGCTATGCAATTTCATATTGTAAGTGAAGTTTTCTTCTTCAAAAAAAAAAAAAAATTTTGGTACATGTAAGTTAAGTTTTCCATTTGTATACACTGCAAGAGATAGAAAGAACTTGCCTCGGTCACTGATGATTAGCTGTGGGCGAACTCTTTGGAAGAACCCCGGCTTATTGGGTTATCCTCCTTTCTTGCAGAGTTTCAAAATCCATCCAAACAGAGAAATTAGCCATTTCAATTGCTTCAGAAAGAATGAATTTTGCAAGAAGAGAGGAGGGATTGTATGTGGGCTGCTGTTGCCAGTGGACCCATGGGCCCCCGGTGTAGATTCTCAGAGCATAGCTTCACAGCTTTTTGCAGTTTCACTCTTCCCTTACCTTGGTTTCTTGTACTTCATCACCAAATCTAAGTCTGCTCCAAAGCTCACTCTTTTTGGGTTTTACTTCTTGCTTGCTTTTGTGGGTGCCACAAGTGAGTTCCTTTCAATTCTCCCTTTTAAGGGTTAATGGTATATTGTTGATTTTGTATTTTGTATTTGTTGAAATTCTGATTACACCATGGAAGAAGTTATAATCATGAAGAAATTTCTAGTTTACATCGATTTTTTTTTTGATATAATCATGAAGTTAGCAAGTCTTCTTGAAATGAACTTGTATATTTCTAAAGAGAATTGACTTATTACCAAACCCCTTTGTTTAGTTGGTTAGAAATATGAAGGAAAGGCATATAGTCATGGTTCATATTAAAAGAACATTTCCTAGGCAGCATGGATCGAACTTAGTTAAAATGTTTGATTTTGCCCTTCAAGTGGTAATCTATTGCTAACTTTATCAGTTTATGCATTGTTAATTCTTATAGAGCCATACAAGTAGATAAGCTTTTTGAATTTGAGAATTATGTTTCAAGTATTAAGAACAACTGAAATGAAAAGTTTTAAGGTTACACTGAATGCAGAATAGTGTTTCAATCCAACTCAGGCAAGGAACTGATTGCAATTAAGGAATAGTGGTTCTCATAGCTTATTTTCTTTCGTTTTCTGTTTGTTTTTCCCTTTTGGTATAATTTTTTTCTGCACTGACCCTACTAAATTATTTATATCCTTTGTTTTCCTTCTTTTTGGATCCAAGAACTTATACTATGTTGCAATGGCCCTTGCTTGAGCTGTTAAAGTTGAGCGAGGTTCAAGTTCAAACCAAGGGCCCTTGTTAGAAAAGTATGATTTATGTATATACCCAGTTAATCCCTTCCATATTGCCGAATTTGCATAGTTAATTATGTTCCTTCTTTTGTATTTTTTGACAGTTGTTATATTGAGCTATCATCTCTGGTATTCATCTACTTATAAGGGCCCTGCTTTGAAAGTTAGCATTTTTTGTTTCATTTGATATGAATGACATGCCTGCATATTTTCTCAATTTCCTCGTACAACGTGTAAACCGTTTTCTCAATAGCTATATATAGTCTATGCTGATTATCGTTAGCAGCTTCCTTTCCACTCTAATAATACTCTTCTTGTTGATCCTTGTTGCATCAACCCTGCATTCCAGTCCCTGCTGGCATCTATGGTAATTCCCTTTTCAGATCTTGATGTTTTCTTTTCTTTTCTTTTTCTTTTTTTTTTTTCACTTCTTATTTTTTGGGTATAAATATGGTAACCAGACTAATGAACTTTTTTAATTTTCTTACTGACGGGGACAGCAAAGGTGAATTGCGGGACTTCCCTATCAAATGTGGATTGGTTGCATGGGGGCGCCGAGTCGCTGCTCACTTTGACCAACCTATTCATTGTGTTGGGGCTCAGGAAAGCTCTTAGGGAAGCTAGCGGCAGTGCAGAAAAAAGCACATCCGATGTTGGTTCGACTATCAGAGATGATAAAAACCCGTTGATCTAGGTGCACAATTCTTGTCATTCTTTAGCATGTCGTCGATATTTAGTAGCTGAACCAGCGAGAAGTCAACTACCTTCTGACTTCTTTCCAATATTAAAATTCCTTATCCAACAGCATGTATTTATGACGTTATAATTTTCCGCAGATGTGTTCTATTTAAAGTTTTTGTATCAGGTTTCATAATTAACCGAAGCATCATATCATGTATTTAAAAGTTTTTGTATCAGGATCTCTATCATGTGCTTTATCATGTGCTTGTTTGGTAATAATGTTTAGAGATTACGAACTTAAATGCAATAAAAGATCATATTTGAACTAAATTTAAATTTAAAAAATTGAGTTTATAACTTAAATTAATTTTAATAAAAATTTAAAATTAAATTTAAACTGTAAACTACAATTAGGTGAATTTGCAACGCTTTTACCAAACAAACCCTAGTTCACTTTTAAAAAGAGGGCTGCGTTCTAAAAATGAGTCTTTTTCGACTAATTTTTTCCACGCTGCATTTAATAATAAAAATGAATAAAAGGCAACAAAAGTAATTATTGTAATAAATTATCTTATCCGTAAGAATCACAGTAGACAAATACTCTCTCCCTCCCTAATTAATTATAACATCTTTTTAGGCATTTTAAAATTATTACAATATTTTTTAAAAAAAAAGTTTAAAGATGTAAATTGTATAATTTATTTTTACTTTATTATCAAATATAATTCAAAATTTCAATCATTATTCTAGCATTATATGTAAGAACCCAATATTTTAACTTTATAAATATGATGTTTTGAGGTACTAAATAAAATTATTGGTGTTCGA
>JAUMHB010026380.1:0-23658 GCA_032359685.1 Pittosporum tobira
GAAGTGAAAGAGAGGTTTGATTAGAGAACAAGGAAGCTAGGAGTGCAAACAACCTAGTCTAGGCAAGATCTTGCAAGAGAGGGGCTGAGATTGTAAGCAAGGGAAAAGTAAGCAGGAGCGAGAAAACCAAGCTAGTGTGAGACAAGTACAATTCTTACTTTTTTATGAATGTTTACATGAGCATGTTTTTGAACGAATGTTTTGCATGAGTTTTAAAATAAAATTTAATACGTGCATGAAAAATAATATTATGTGAAAGTTTTAAACGTGACATATTTTTATTTGAAAGTTCAAGTATAACATATTTTAAATAAATTTCTTGAGCATAAAAATGCATGGCTGAGTATGTCACTAAACGAGCTGCTATATCCACTAAGATCCCGAAGATAAAATTATATGAGCCGGTTTAATTGGGATTCCACAAGGGAATCATATGTTGGCAAGACAGACCATACTTGCCAGTTTGCGGTGTGCACATTTGCCGGAGGTAGTAATGTTGACCTTGATTATGTGAGAGGTTAATGGAGGTAATGGAGGTTTCAAGCGACCAGAAAGTAAGTAGCGCATACTCACTCAGGAAGAGTAAGTTACATGCACATTTAATTATTTATGCGTACTCGTGATTATTTTTATGACTTGCCTTTGAATATTTAAATGAAATGCTCCAAGTTTTTAAATATTTTCCGATATGCTTTACGAGTTAAAATTATATTGAGTTGTACTTGTTGAGCATCTCACACTGACCCTATTATTTTATTGTATTCTTTTTCAGCTAGGGGTGAGAAGAGAGTTAGAGAAGAGAGCATAGACAGAGCGGATGCGGTCTAGACAGACGACAATAAAGGTAAATTTCTGGGTCTTTTTGCACTAACCCGCAAGGATATTTATGTAAAATTATTTGAATTTTCGATGTCAGATTGTAATAACTAGTAACTTTATTTTCTGCTGCAAATATATGTATGTTTATATGATGATGAGAGCGATCCAGGTATGCATGATGAAGGAGGGATGGTTGGTTAGCCTCGACCATCCAAAGAAGGATATTTGACACACGATTTTCAAGAGTAGTTGAGGATACGGGACAATTGGGGTGTCACAGTTGATATCAGAGCTATAGTTAGTCCACAAACCCTAGAAGTAGGAATTATACGGGTGATTAATGTAAGAAATAAAATGAATACGAGTTGCAAATAAATTAATTAAACTAGGAGGCGTGATAGATACATGACATTTCATTTAAGTATGCATGTGTGTGTGTGTATATGTGTGTGTGTGTGTGTGTGTATATATATATATATATATATATATTATTTTACCTAACAAAATAATTTCTAAAATCTTTTTTTGTAGAGGGTGGCTAGTCCGAGGCCACGAGTGGTGATTGATGGGAGCTGTCTTAAGAGGGTGGGTATGATACATGAGGAGGAGGTACTGTGAGTAGAGGATGGGGATAGCTATGTCTCGAGTCGTGACGCGCCAATACAGGGAGGAGTTATGGCTCCTAGATAGCCGGGGGATGATGGCGATGAGCACTGAGAGGAGGAGGATGACGAGGCAGAGGTTCAGAGTAGAGCCAACGGGAAGCGAGCGAGGACTCCATCATCGGATTCCTCGGATGACAAGCCAGCGGGATCAAGGGGTGTAGGTCCTCACTCACATTTATTGATGGAGGAGATTGATAGATGGAGAGGGTTGTTGAGAGATCGGATTGACGAGCTGAGGGAGAGGGATGTCCATGCTGCGCAGAAGAGGAAGAGGTTGGAGAGGTGTGTGCGAGCGACCCATGAGTGGGAGAGCTTGTCGTGGAGTATAGCTGATGATTTTAGTAGCACGGTACATATGACTGGTAGCGAGATGAGTCTTTTAGCCCGAGAGGTGGGCCCTGGGCCGGTGAATGTTCGTTTGAGGGGGATCATTAGACAAATGGAGTAGAGGTACCGAGCCGCTGGAGCACAAGAGCAGGAGACGGAGAGGAGCATTAGGTTGGATGTCCCATAGGGCTATGGGGAGTTTTTGATTATGTAGATAGTGGGTTGTATGTAGTTTGATGCTAGTAGTAGTTTGTATCTTTTGATTATGTAAATAAATTATGAATCTATGATTAATCATTGAAGTCATAACTCAATGTGTTATATACACACACACACACACACACGAAAATTAAACTTTTCGATTTGATTTGAGTCATGACCACGTGATTATAATACGTTAAATTAATTGACATACCGTGATCATACTGGTGTAAATTAATATGGTCTTTTCAAATATAAAAATTTGGGGACATGATTGTAGATAATGTTATTCAATTATTCAAATCATAACAACTCATGATTTTGCCAAAATTTACGTTTTTCCAAATCAAATCAAAAAATTTCAGATTTTACAAATTCTATTCTAAATTGGTTTTCAAAGATCTATTCTCACAAATTCAATTACAAATTGATTTTCAAATACAATAGATATTTGGAAACTAACTTTTAATATGTTATTTCAAAATTTAAACTCGAGATCAGTATGATTGATTTAATCAGTTAAAATTGTCTATAATCTAATTGCCACATATTTTCAAATAAGACCAACATTAAAAACTACATGGATTTAAACCGGTCGCCTGGTCGGATATGCAGGCAGATCGGCTTTTTTACTTTGTTTTCAATTTCTTTTTCAGATCTACATATTATTTTCAAGATCTTTTTCAAAACTATTTTTCTTTCGATCCATGACCCAAAATAAATAAAAATAAAATATGTTTTGTATGTGCCATATTGAATTCTTCGCAAATGGTTAAAAAGAATAAAATAAATAGGCAATAAATAGTGAGACTTAGGATTTTCTAGTGTGAATTAGGTGTCGAATAATAGTTGTCTTTCTAATTTGTAACTAAGTCCCCAAATATGAATTTGTTGATTTCTATGGACTAATTATTCAAGTTTTCTTGTTTCTTAAAAATAAAATAGCAGTTATGTGCTTTCATGTTAAAAACTATTAGGAGAATTAAAATTAGTTCGACATAAATTAGGCCTAAAAATCAATCAATTGCTTCTCTCCATATATCATGTATGTTGTTGATAAGTTTGGTGAACCCTTCTTTTACAAAAAAAATAAAAATAAAAATTCTTTAATAAATAAAAACTGACCAAGGAATATAGTTTTATCATAGATTAATTACTTCATTAGCAAAGTTTGTGGAAGTTAAAAAACTTAATTTAATCTCAAAGGGATTGAGAAATTAATAATTTAACTTTGATTATTCTATTTTTGTTTGATCGGTAATGTATTGATAAACGTGAAGTTACATTAATTTAAGGCGCGAAATAGTGATGCGTTGCTAAAACCGCGTATGTTATGTCCGGAGTGGTCCACCAAAAAGCATTACCCACGGCAGACCGGGGACCTTGAGAGTTGAGACGGAGGGGCAAGAGACGCTGTGTTGAGACTTGAGACTCACCTTTCACACCGACCCTATGAAGAATAGCTAGAAGGCGTACCATGTAGGACCCAGCAGGGAACTGACGTGGCAGGGGGAAAAACCAAGAGACGCCGACCATAAGCATCTCGATGCAGACTACTCCCTCCCCTTCCACCCACCTTTCTCCGTCATATAATTTTTTTATCACCCACAAACTCACTTCTCGTTTCCTCCAAACTTTTAAGTAATCCCGTCGTTCTATATATAAAATGTGTAATATTGGATTTTTACGAATATTAAGAAGTGTGTTGATTATCGTAGTAATTTTTAAAATTGTCCTTCAAAATAAGTGGAATAAAAAGTAGGAGTAGATTTAATATTTAATAGGATGTTTAGAAGAAGAAGTTGAAGGTTAATAATTTTAATTTTTTTAGTACAAGTTGAAGATTAATTTACACAATATATTACATTAATAATTTTTTCAAAAGATAAAATATTACAAGTTTTATAGGACATTTCAAACAAAATATTGAATTATTATTGGATGGAGAGAATTTATTTTTTTTTTTTTTAATTTTTACTTGTAAGATGTCTCATGTTCGAGTCTCTGTGCATGTCAAAAAAAATGTTTTCTTTCTCTCTATACTATATGCATGCATACATACATACATACATATACATACACCCACTATATTATTGATTATGCTAATTCTATTTCAAATCATCAACTATCTTCAATGCTTTGCTTTCCTCCAAAGAAAAAATTTGCACACGCAATACATTCTGCCGGTGAGAATTAATACTCAATTCATATCAAAATAAAGGTCCAATTTGAATTTTTTTTTGTCAAAATTATAATTTTTTAAAACTTAAAATTAAACATATCTAGATATATTTTTTAAATTATAAAAATTAGAATACTTAAGTAAATTGAATATAGCTATTAATGATTGTATTCTTTCCACTTATAACTTTTAACAAATAATATCGCCAATGAGGTTATAGCTCAATGTTAAAACTGAGGCCCTGAGACCTCTCACTTCTTAGAGGTCTCAGGAATCATCTTACCTACTGTTGTGGGATCACTTTGCTCACTATTGTGGGATCATATTATCCATTGTTAACAAGGGGTATGTTGTCCATTATTATGAGATTTAATTAATTGGCTCATATGAGAGTTAAACCTTGGTCTACTTAATTATCGTATATATGTTTGGTAGAACCATTGCACCATCCCCTCAAAAAAACAAAGGGTGTCAAAATTAATTCTAAAAATAATCAATTTAATCAAAAAAAAAATTAAAAAGAAAAATTAATTTGAAATAAATAGAGTATTATATAGTTGTTGAACACATAACGTTCAATGGGTTAAGCCTTTCGATAAGTTAGGGTTGCTAGTTTTGTTAGCAGTATGCGTAACTACACAATAATTTGTTTACGTGCAAGTTAAATTTAGAGTAATGTTATACTCCATACAAAATGATGAGTTAAATCTGATTATTTTCATAATAGATGAAATATCCATTAATAATTATATTAGCAAATGAATGTAAATTGATGTGGTTAATGATATATTAAAATATAATTAATATACTGTAATACATGGGTGTGTGTCATTATAGTAAATAATAATTTATTATATATATCGTAACACTATATATATCGTAAAGCATTATTGTTAAATTTATCAATCTGACATACTTTAATTATGAATCAAAATTCTATGCATGTAAGAGGAGGAGATAGACTATAAATTGAGAGGTTTAAAATAATTTTTCTCTATTGGGAGTTATAATAATTTTAATTTTAGAGATTTTTATCAATATTTTTTACATAAAAAATGATGAGTTATAATAATTTTAATTTTAGAGAATTTATATCAACATCTTCTCGACAAAGATGAATTTCAAAAGAAGTTTAGAGGATCTTTGAACCACACAAGCTTATAGGTAGAACCACACAACATAAAAAAATGAATTTTATTCCGGCCCTGTGCATGCTTACAGAGTCTATTGAATTTATGTGAGGAACAAAACCAAAAGCGAAAAGTACATTCTGAATAATTATTGAAACTTCTAACTTTCAATGGTAATAAACAACGATTTAGTCTGACTCAACCGTTAACTCAGATATTATGTTGAAATATTTAATTTAAAATTAATTGATGATAAATAAAGTGAAATACCTCTCAAGTATATATGTTGAGTCTCAAAACTTGATTACTTAATGTGAAATATTTATCTCAACAATAACAATATGTTTTAATTGATTTTCTTCGCTGATGCCAAGCACATATTTTTACAATTTTAAAACAATTTCTGTGTATGTGTGTGTGTGTGTAATTTTCAATTATGAGATAAGCATCTGTGAATTCAATCCCGGTCCATCTAAGTATATACTCCCTCCGTCCCATTTATATTACAACATTTGTCTTTTTTAAATATTTCACATTATTGTAACATATCCAATTTGAAAATTTTTATAATGTTAATTGTCTAAATTATCCTTATTTTAACAAATATGGGTCATCACTTCAATCATTATTTCCTTATTTAAAACTATAATATCAATACTATACTCCACTATTTTAATTATTATTCTCTTTTTTAAAATTATAATATTACTACTTCAATCACTATTCCCCTTTTAAAATTATAATATTAAATAAATTTTTTAAATTCTACAAAAAATTAAAGTATTGCGATTCAAGTATGGAGTATTCGTATACATACGCACGTAGTAATAAAATTTTCAATCAAAGATGATCGATGACATGACATATGAATAGGTCCTCGTTTTCAGTTCGCATATCATTTTCTAACGGTTAATAACAGTTGATTTTCCCCTAGCTAGATAGACGGTAGAAACAGATGTTACATTTAAACGGGACACTTAATGACACATGCAGACCCCTACCTACAGTACTTCCCTCTAAACATTAATTACAACTTAATAATTCCATACCTATATATCTCATATAGCTAATTATTTTTCTCTCGGGCATGGATTCGAATTGGGTAAAAATTAAGGATGACATGAACATTTATCTAAGTTTCTACAAAAATTTACTTTGATAGACATAAATATATTTAACAGTGTAATACAATTAATTTAATTGATATATCTCTCTGTTATATATATGTAACTTTCTATAAATGTGTGGCCTACAATCAATTGGTTAAGTACATTTTTAACTTAACCAAATCTAGATCACTCTTTATACATGCATGGCTACTATTAGCAACTGTTGTAATTAATCACAGGTGAAAATGTATCTTTACCCTCAAACCCTAGGAATTCTTAATATTTAAATAAAAATAATAATGTGGGCTAGGTGGCAAAACGAAATAAATTAACACCATTAGTTTATCTTTCCATTCATTCTCCTTTCTCTACTTCCTTTTCTCTCTATGCAACTTTCTTACTGATGTGATTCTCAACCATAACCTTTTTTCAAAGAAAGAAAGATCAAAGGTATGGTTTTCTCATCAGTTCCTGTCTATCAGCTTGATCCTCCACAACATGTAAGTTTTTCCTTAATTCGTCTTGAAAAATAGTCAATATTTGATTTTAATTTCAATTTTAATTACTTCCTTTACAAATTTACAGAAACCAGGAGGTGTCGGTTATAATCATCATCTCCCACCGCCCATGCCGCCGCCTCCACTGCCCTGTCGCTCAATCCGGCCTAATTCAGTGTCCGAGCGAGCTAGGGTAACAGACTTTCAGAAGCCAGAAAGAGCACAGAAATGCCCGCGATGCGAATCAACTAATACGAAATTCTGCTACTTCAATAATTACAGCCTATCACAGCCCCGTCACTTTTGCAAGACGTGTCGACGGTACTGGACTAGAGGAGGTGCACTGAGAAATGTTCCCGTAGGCGGTGGTTGCCGGAGAAACAAGAAAACTACTAAAAGAAGCAAATTAAAGTCACAGGTCACCCGTAGCTCAACTAGTGGAATTTCCTCTAGTAGTTGCGCAGCTGATATTATCGGCCAAGTGCCTTTGCTCCCTCCACTGCCACAATTTCCTATTCTGCCCTCTATACATCATATTAGTGACTTTGAAGCTGGGGATGTTGACTTGCCCTTTGGGGGAATTCAGACTCCGGCAGCGGCAACAGCCGGTGGTCAGTGGAGGCCACTGCAATTTCCTTTTTTGGTTGGACCGGAACAACCCGCAGGTATGCCCGAATTTCAAAGTGAAGGTGTTGAGGCCTCATCAAATTGTGCGGAAGAAGTTACTGGCCTTTCTCACATTGCTGCAATGCAGTCAGAAGATCAAAATGAAGGGGTAAATTTGCCGGTTAATTTTTCTGGTTTTCAGGGAAATGATTATCAGTATTGGAGTAGTGGCAATGCGTGGACTGATCTCAATGGTTTCAGCTATCCTTCCAGAAGCCATCTCTTGTGATTTTAGTCTCATCGGTTGGACAAAAATTGTTCCATCAGCATGCAAAACCCTATGAAAGGTATGCATTGTCATTTTATTTATATCCTTGACTTTATTATTATTTTTTCTAATGTTGTGTGAGTTTTCTTAGAGAAGTGGCTAGGCGTATGTGTCCATGGCTCAATCTGCTATTATCGGAGGAAGGGCTAAAATGATGCATTGTATTGATAATTTCATTGAATTGAACTATTAAAGTGTGTGTACGCAGCATATACATATTAATCGTAATAGATCAATATTAGTATGTAATAATTAAATTGTTTTCGAGATACTAAAATGAAATTTTAAAATCATAAGTTTCAAAATTATATGAATTCATTAAATTTTAGTCATATAAATTTGAATGTTTAAACTATCTAAAATAATTTACTCATTTAAACATCTATTATTTTCAATTGTACAACGAATCACATTAATTTTAAATTTTAGAATTTCGAGAATTCATTTTTAAAGTTGGAGAGAGTATGAATGATGTACAAATTCATCATTTTTACAAGCGACTAATTTGTGACTATATATAGTAATTCATAGTTAGCACTAAATGTAGGGTTTTTGAGTTATCTATTACTGATAGACACATTGTTAGCTAGTAAAAGTTTAAAACCTCAATAATCTACAGAGATGATTACATATGTATTGGTTGCAAAACGCTATATAATTAATGTTTTGGATCATTCCCCATATATGTGTGTCTTTTTGTGTGTGTGTGTGAATCTTCTTAATTATGGTATGGCTTGAAAGTTGGGACAAGAGGAGTTGCATTGGCTTCTCTATGTATTGGCTCTCCAAATTAGCACGCATTTATCTCTTCCGCATAGGCAGTGAGTGATGAGTAATTTTTACTTGTCACCACCCATGTCTCCTGTCTGTCACTTAAGTACAGAACTAACAAGCATCCTGACAGACTGCATTAATTTTTTGCAAGACTCATCTCCCATACCCTGCAACTCCCTCGAAAAATATTAATTTGAGCTTGTGCTTTTTATGCCCAACAGTACGATTTTCAGCCTCTTCCCATTTTGATTGGTCTGGTCTCCAAGAGGTTGAGTTGATTCGACTTTCATAGCGTGCGGTATTAAAGATTGAAAGCTGAAAAGACGCAGAGCGACAACAGTACTAAGTACTATCTTCATTCGGTCTCTTTAATCGATCTTATGGCGATTCCGAATTCCCAGATGCCTCTGTCTCTTATCTTTTGAATTTTTTACCACAGCTGAGTAATTTTTCACATTTAGGTAGCTCCTCCATGACAGAGAGTGTTGTAAGGTTTGGTAATGATTTTGCAATTATAAGAGGATGGTAGTTATTTGGTGTTTGTGTAGAGGATGGACTAGATCTGGAGGAACAAATTAAGATACACTCAAAAATATCAGTTATAGCCATGGTTATTTTATTCTAGAATGATCCAGATTCGGTGAAGTAACCAACTCATGATCATCTACCCAAAGCTTCAAAGTGTACAAGAAAAGTTGCATTTGTACATCTCGAGTTGCATTGTTCAAAATCAAAGGCTAAATAACTGCAATTTCTTGTGTTCAAATCCAACTTTTCAAAAAATTAAAAAATTAAGACTTTAACAGATGGTCAATTATTTTGAGTACTTCATCGAATCAAAAACCATTCTAGAATATACAAGTTAATATGGTATAGAAATTTAGCTATAACACCAGCTCATAAAATATTAAGTGACTTAACAATACATATATAATTTTTTTCAATATATTTTCATTACAAGTGACAATGTTTTATAAATTAATTATTATTTTTTTGTTGGCAAATTGTTGTTTATGAACAAGGGTATTGTATTAAGAACTCTATTAAAAGGCAGTCTCCCACAAGCCACAAGTTACCCCGGGCAATCCGGAAACTACAGAGACTCGTACAAAAATTGTGGCCGTAAATGCCTTGACAAGGATCATTTCCATATATATATAAACTAAATGTATTAGTATTAGTGGCCTAATGAAGAAGGTTAGTAGTTGTGGGAGTATGCATGGAATCTGCTGCGGTTTTATTTGGACATGCTTTTGCAGACACCAAGGGCGGTCCCCTTTAGTAAAGAGGAATAAAGCTACCAAGACACCAGCAAGCAAGCCCCTCGGGTCAAAAAGCTACAAATTACATACACACAGTATCTCTCTTTATATGTGTACAATGCAACACAACAGCAGTAGTAATGAAGTGGATGGGTGTTTTGGTTGGTGCCTTGGTGGGTCGTATTATATCCGGATCTGATTGATCCCGGTATCTGAAGAAGGAAAAAGTGAAAAAGGAAGAGAAAATGGAAGGAAGGAGTTCCCAAATTCAATAGCTGCAACATGTTCCAACTGATGCCCACTTCTATATGCGTGGAATCCCTTCCGTGGCAGCTTTGGCTTATATATGGGACCCAAAACTCTGAATGTTTTGGTGACGATCCAGATCCAAACAAGTCACTGTCTAAAGAACACATTTTATCTATCAAAAACCTAACTATGATTAATTTCCATTTCTATTTTGGTGGAATCTACATGTCTTAACCAAACTCTTGGCTTCAGCTCGAGACACGCTTATATTGTCTGGAGAGGGTTAAGTATCTTATAGTTTAGCGGCTTGGTCCGTCTTTGGGTTCTTTGCTTGTTCTATTATCTGGTTAGGTAATACCGCATATCCTAGGGAGTTTTACAGATCCATTAGATTAGAAGTTTCCTCAGGTAAAGCATTTATTTTTCTAATCAAAGATCAACATCTCAGGGCTAATATGCGATTCACTCAAGGACCTATTAGTCTAGGTAAATATTAAATGTGTTCCCAAACCGAATACATCATTTTTGAAGGAAAAACTATGCAATTTTTTTTATCTGTGGCCCCTTGGTTAGAACCTTGAAGGAGGCCAAATGGGTTGGACTCAAGTAGGATAAGAAAAGACATACTACTTGGACAAGAACGATGTTCTACATAATATATGACAAATGCCCTGTCGATGTATGTCAATCGTCAACACCTAGCAGCCTTTGTGCCCTATTTAATAGAACTAAGGTTCATAATCAGCAAACCTGAAACACGGAAAATACGAGAGGTTATGGTCTCATTTCCCTCTCCGATGCTTAAGTCAGTAATCAAGAATAAGACACCAATGTTTAGTTCTATGTAAGTGTATCGAGTGTGTGTGTGTGTCACTTACAACAGTAAAAGGGGGTTTATTTAGGAAACCTTAACTTGGTGTACAAGTTAGGGATAAAAAGGCGGTGTGGTTATCGAATCTGTGTATGATTCTATTTGCAGTAATTTAGTTCGTATAGAAGTCTGTTTAGGTCCATGGACCATAAATCCCACGTGTGTTGATCTGAATCTGAATCTGAGAATATAGCTGAGGATATTCTAGATGTAGATTTGCTAATTGCACATAGTTGCCATCAAGCCGATCATCCCAGTGTAACCGGGCGTGTCACCCTAACCTGGTTGACTGATGTGGTCGAGTGTCTATCATTGTTTGGACAAGATTAGATTTTGCCGACCAGTAATCAAGAAGAGTGGTACCGCGTTCTTCGGTATTTTGATGCCCTAATTAGGATTGAACGGTGCCCTAACACTAATTTTGGCCGATCTCCATCATGCCCCTTTAGGTTCTTTAAATCATGTGGATGGTATAGCTACTGATATCAATGGAGTCAATTATGTCTCTAAATTGGTTAGCTACTTCTCATATTATTCTAGGATTTTTTCTATTCGTAAGTCATGTAAGTAATGTTAAAATTGTGATGCTTTTAGCAATCCGCTAAATGCAGACTAATTTTTTCCACCATCTTATGATGTGGGATGTGGTGTTATAGTTTTGCACCCAAAGTATTTGGCAATCCATTTAGAAATTCAGGTGTTGTCAAGATTAAGTAGCCGCGTCTTTCAGAGTTATTTAATCTTAAGCATCCCCCATATAAATAGACGACTAGCGATCGCTGCAAACCACCCTATGACTAACTCATTAGCATATATCTCGATCATACAGACTCCCATCAATTTTTGAGGCCGCATCACTTGCTTACTCATGTGCTCAATCATATAACCCAGATTTTTGTAGTAGTCGGATTCAGATATAGGAGTGTTAGTGAATTTGCAAATAAAGTAGATAAGATAAAAATGAAATCCATCAATGCTATGACCACGTACAAGCCCTAACAACAAACAAATGATAATGTGAAACTACATTTAAATTTAATATAAATGTTTTTTTTCAATATTTAATTTTAAATTTTATAATTTCTTGTATGATTTATGTGTGATGCAAAAATTATGGGACGGATTGAATATTTGATAACTTAAATGAAGGTTCCTAAATGGAACGCTAAAGATGCTGCATGATTGGACTAATTTAATTTGTGGACATAAATATGTTGACATGCAATTTTTGAAGCGTGGGCAAGATAGTGATAACCATTGAAATTGGAAAACGAAGGAAAATTTTGAATCGGCTACTTTTTCAACTCAAATTACATATTTATGTAATTTAATGGAGACCGGCTCAAAAGTCAAAATTAAGACACTGTGCCAAATGAAATAAACAAATTAAAGTCAAAAATTAGTTATGGCCGACCAATCACATGGACCGACCAAACTAGGGTTACTAACTGACTAGGACAATCGACCTAAATGTGGTTACATTAAATAGGTAAATCCTAAATCTGCTATATACACGAATTGAGTTAAATGTTATTGTAGTCATTGTACTCATACCCAATACATATATTGGTCACTGAACCAATTATTTGTATAATTAACTCTCTAAACTTTAATTTTTGCACACGAGGTGGAACAATTGTCATATTTGTTAACTTTGTTAACGAAAAATATACATGGCATGACGTGGCTGGTGAATGGCAACTAAAATGCAACTTGGTAGAGAAAAATGTCAAAATAGTCACTAAACTGCTACTCAATGTACATATTGGTCACTAAAGCAAAAAATTATACATACTACCATGAGAGACGGTTTATATAAGAATCCCTAACTTGTTGTCCAAGTAGGGTTCTAATGAGGCAGTGCACAGGGTTTATAGAATTCTTATTGGATTCTAAGAGTGTAGATGAGCCAGAATATGAGTCCTTTGCAAGCTCATGGATCCATAATTACCTGTCGTAGGTTTATCCTAATTCGTTAATTACCTGTCATAGATTTATCCTAATCCATGTTAATTAGACAAACATAAACCACAAAATCTTTAACATTTACTAACGATAATCCATCAAAACCTTAATAGGGAAAACATAGATCATGAAAGATTAAAGTCTAATAATAATTTAATAAACCTTAAATATAAAAAATACTAAAACACTATAAATGAAAGTATTTCAAAATGAAACATGAAAACGAAATTTTTAAATCAACTTAGCACATTTCTAAAAGATAAATAATATTTATAATGATATTGCGTAATTTCCTCATCACGTAACTAAACTAACTATATAATACATTACGAAAGGGAAAAATATCAAAATCATCATTGTACTAATATGTAATTTATAAATTGGACACTGAACTATATTTTTTTTATAGTCAACTCACTAAACTTGTCATTTTGGTACACGAACTGAAACTTTCGTTCAGTCTATTAAGTACTTAACAAAATATTTACGTGGCACGGGACCACTAGCGTAATATGACATTTGTTTTGTGGGAAAAATATCAAAGTGGTCACTGTACTAATACTGAATGTACAAATTGGTCACTAAACTTAATTTTTGTACAATTCACTCACTAAACTTGTTATTTTGATATACTATGTTACAATTTCCATTACTTGTATTAACTTTAAATGGTTCTACTTTGTCAGATGGCCACATCATCGAAAAATCCTTGTCAATTGCCACAATGACAACATAACAATGAGGGGATTGATGTTAATTCGACGTCAAATGATCCCCACATGTGTGTTACTTATGCTTTTGATATAATGTACAAAATATCTTCATAACATGGAGGTGAGTGAAATTGAGATTTCTATTGTTGTTTATTTATTTGGGTTAATTTCAATTGGGTTATTTGATTTGGATAAGTAAGAAATGGATTTCATTTTAATTCAAAGGATTTGTTCATTTACTTTGATGGATCAATGTTTATGAATTTACTCTCCTTGGATTTAATTTACTGAGATGGATCATCTATCCGATTGTGAAATTTGGTTGCCACTTTATGAATTTTTTAATTCAAAAATTTTAATGCTAATATGTTATTTGTGAAATAGATGATGTGGACAAGTGACAAGGATTTTTAGATGACGTAGTCATCTGACATGGCAGAACCGTTTAAAGTCAATATAAGTAATGGAAATGGTAACATAGTGTGCCAAAATGATAAGTTCAGTGATTAAATTATACAAAAATTAGATTTAGTGACCAATTTGTATATTTAGTATCACTGCAGTGACCACTTTGATATGTTTCTCGCAAAACAAATGCCATGTCACACTAGTGGTACCGTGCCGTGTAGATATTCTGTTAAGTACTTGACAGATTTGACGGAACCTTCAGCTTATGTACAAAAATGGCAAATTTGGTGAGTTGACTATAAAAGAATACAATTCAATGACCAATTTGAAAATTACGTATTAGTACAATAATGACTTTGATATTTTTCCCAATTACGAAGTATTTGAAGAGAAACAACACAATTCTTATGCATAATTGATATAGCAGGAAACTAGGAAACAAAAGATGCAAAAGACGGAAACAAGGAATTAATTATATAACTACTTGGTCTTAAACAAGGTAAAAGAATTAACAAGAAATAAAATAAGAAAAGAAGAATAGTATTCCCTGCCCTCTGCTACTGAATGGACATAGAGAGAAAAGGGAAAAACAAAAAGGAACCGGCCAGACGCCTTCTTCTTGCAGATACGGAGGCTGTTATTTTACAAAACTAACAATACTCCTTTAACCTAATTAGTAATCGACGAAATAAGCTGCTGTGCCCAGCTCTCCGTGACCGAACATCTGATATATATATATATATATATATAGAAAGAGTATAAAGCTGCTAGGTCAAAATTCTTGGACTGGGCTCGGCTCTGGGCTTCATCTTTTATTTTTTATTTTTTTTTTGCATTTGGCCAGCAATATTCTCTTGTTCGCAATAAAATTAGATTTTAATGCAACAATTCATTACTATCTACAAAAAGAAATAAAATTAATCAATTAGATTAATTATAATAAGAAAAAGCTAAAACACTGATGTATTTAGTATGATACATCAAAATAAAAATTGATGGGGACCGGCCTAAATTAGGAGGGTTTCCATCTTAGCCCTAACTAGGGTAATGTGGAATCTCACGTGACAATCCAACGCCTACGTGGCAATGCTGCATCCGTTTGGTCATCGTCAAGATGGCAACCCACCTAGCCTGCGGGGAGCTCAATGTTCACATAGCAGGTAGCCAATCGACCATTCTCAAGACCCGACGATCTCCCACGCCCAGACAAAGCTCGGCCATTCGGTCATTCGGCCCCCATTGCCTTGCACCAGCATTAGTCCAACCGGACCAGCACCGTTTGTGACTCCAATTATGCAACTACAACCCCGACCCAGCCTAGTCCGGGCCCTGCACTTGAAGGCCATAAAACAAGTTCCCAGACAGTGTCCAATCAGCCGTCTAACTCCGCAGCCCTGTCAAATCAAAGCAGGTGAGCCATACCTGCTATCAAATCACAGCAGGTCCACCATGCCTATTTTATCGGGCCGCGGGTCAAGACAAAATTCTAGAAATATTGCCTCATCTGCACAGATGAGGGGGACTCCAATTATGCTCTAAACACAAAACAGAGTCAATACTTTGCAACTGACCGGGAAACTCGCTAGAATAGTACTCTCCCAAAAACACACTCAAAATACTTTGGTAAACCCTTCCCTCTCCAACTTAATATACAGATTACCATCATAATCTTCGCTAACTTAAGCATCAGAGAGGGGAACGAGGGGTCACACCCCCTGTGTTGCTCGTATTTCAGGTTTGCTTGCTCTTGCCGACATGTGCGCCAGCTGAAAACAAGGTTTTGGAGAAGATCCAAGAGAATTGTGTTCACAACAAAAATTATATTATATTATAAGATAAAACGATGTCATTTTACAAAATAAATAAATAAATAAAGTAAGCAAAACGACATCATTTTGACTAAAATACTGATCTAATAACATACGTTATGGTATATCTACTTTGCTCCCATTACAATAACAAAATCATAAAATGGAGGGACAATAAATGTATCAAATACGTGTTTATCAATATGGATGAATAGTACTCAATCCATTCTAAAATTAAAAATACAAAAAACAAAAATTTTAAAATAAAAATTTCATTAGGATTTTTACATAAAATGAAGTGCTTATGAAAGGATTTTTATTTATTTACTCAATTTTTATTTATATAAGTTATTTGCCAAAAACAAAAAAAGAGAAAAAAGTAGAAATATATCTTTAGTTGTGGAATGTACATGAAAAAATAAATGCCTCTAATTTTAAAATAGAGATACAATGTGTTAATATTGTAAACTGTTCAGATATAATTCTTTAATGAAAAGGAGTAGTACATATTAATTTGTACTAATACTTCAATTTAAATTAAGTTAACCGGTGATATTACAATTCTTCAAAGTTTAACAAAATGCATGATATATGGTACTACCTTCGTTCCAAAAATAAAATATGCCAAAAAATAATTATTTTGAAATTAAAATGCATGATATATGGTACTACCTTCGTCATTTCTTTTCAATATGCCAAAAAATTAGAATTATATTTCTATTTTAGTACCATAAAATATTATAATATTTTTAATTTATCATTTCATCATAAGTATTAAATGAAATTTTAAACTATCTCTATAAAAATAATTATTTTGAAATGATTTCTTTTATGTAAAAATTGTAATAAAATATTTATTTTTAAAAAAGTGTTACTATTTTAAATTATTTTTAATTGTAATTATAAAAGTAATAAATTTAATATCGAATGCATAAATTAATATTGAAGAGATTATTTTAGGTGGTGACTAAAGGCTTGCGTTTGAGCCCAATTGATGATTGAGGTTATAGTTTTGATCACTTGTGTATTAGTTATTGGATATCCTCCATTTTAGCTATATTCATTTTGTATGAATATATATATTTGTTAATTAGTTTGACCATATAGGGAGTAGTAATTTTCGATTTTAGAATGTTGTTCTTTCGTTTTGTTGTTCCTTCTCGATTAGCAATACTCGCTTTGTTGTTCCTTCTCGATTAGCAATACTCCCTATTCATATGTTAGGTAGTCATTTAGGATACCATTTGTGATATTTGTTCAGATTAATTTGTTAATTTGATTTGATATATAATTTTTGTTTGATACACACCGTTGAGCTCTTTCCATGCCCTTCTTGGCCCGAGTTAGGACATGAAAATATATCCATTTATGCTCCGGGGAGTGACCTTAGCCATTTGTTAATTATTTCTGATTTGTTTAAGATATGTTGGGTTGACCCTATTATATTTGTGACCTGTGTGTGAGTTGGTGATGTATGTGCCGATACATACTAACGTCGTTCTGTGTAAGCATCATAATCAGATGTTTTTTGTTGTGTTGAGCTCAGTATGTTACTATTTGGTTTGATATCCTTAACCTTAGTTTCTGTTCAGCAATTTGTATGCATTTAATATTGCTTTTGTATCATTTATTTGTAGGTTATACTCATCCATTTTTAGCATTTATTTCTCATATCATGTATATTATCCGCACTGAATTTTTGCTTATCCGTCATTTCTTTTCTTGTGAAGGCATGTAAGCATGGCAATTGGATTTGGGTTGTGCGAAAAGAGCTGCCATTAGAATTGATTTGATTTTTATGATGTATGAGATTTGTGAGGATTATCACCTTTGTTATTCAGTTAAAGGATTTTTAATGGTTTGTAATTTATGGGTTTTAATTTCAAATCATTTGTGGACGTTAATGCTCTATATACATTTTGAGGTTAGTTAGTTTGTTAGTAACCTCTCTTTCCGCTAGTTCGGGAAGGGCGTGTTACATTTTTTTTTATGTAAATATTGTAATGAAATATCTATTTTTAAAAAATCATTAATATTTTAAATTATCTTTAATTGTAAAACATAAGGAGTTTCATTTACGGATGAAATTTTAATTTGTTAATTACACCTAGAAGCAAGGACGGAGGAAGGGGGGACAAGGGTGAGTTGTGGCAACCCCTAGATTTTAAAATTGTTCTTATATAGTATACGTAATTTTTTTTATTAATCTCTTATAAATTAATTTATGTGTTTTAATGAATTAAATAAAAATTAGATAGTCTCCAAATCTCCAATATTTTTCTCCCAAATTTAGCAATGTTCTCGTATAGCGTATGTAATTTTTTAATAATCTCCTTTAATTTAGCTTAATTGTCACATATGAGTTAAATAAAAAGTAGACAATATCAAAGTCTCCTATATTTTAATTTCATTATCAATAATTATTCGTCTTACTTTCCAGCAAAAACAATATTTACCTATATAATTTGATTATCTTATTTAAAATTAATTGCATTAATTATTTATCTAATAACTTTTTAATACTTCCTCCATCCCAGAAAGAATGACGAAAACACATAAAGTCCACAAATTAAGAAAAATTACTTTTGATGGGGGAAAAATATTTTGAGTCACAACAAAAGTGAGTATCTCCATAAAATTCTTCTTCTTTAAATATATATTACAAACTTTTATTAATATATGTGCATATATTATTCATTTAATAAAAAAAAGGTACTTGACCTCATTTTTTTTGAAACGGAGGGAGGTCAAAATTTTTTGTACTGCTCACTCTATCCAAAAATTCTAACTCCGTCCCTGCCTAGAAGACTTCCATTCCCTCAAAACAAAAGTCGTGCCATAAATAAATCATAAGACAACGAAGATGTCTTTTTAATTTACCAACAAAAATAAAATAAGAAAACTAAAAATAATGTGAAAACTATCAAAAGTAAACCCTCCATGCTGGAGGATTCCATGTCCTTACTTACCGAACATTGACTTGTTAGATACGAATAAAGTAAAAGATACAAGTGAAGACCATCAATGCTATGACCACAAGCCCTAACAACAACAAGAGATATGTGAACTACATCTAAATTTTAATTATATATTTTTCTTTTCAATATTTAATTTTAAATTTCATAGTTTCTCATATGATTTATACGTGCTAAAAAATTATAGGACAGTTGAAGTATTTGATAACTTTAAGGAAGGTTCCTCAATGGGAACGCTAAAGCTGCTGCATGATTAATTGGACTGATTTAATTTAATTCGTGGTGGGTAGTGAAAATTATGATGAGGTCGTCGGCCCGAAATGAACAATTTGTTAACATGCAATTTTTGAACCGGGGGCATGAATGACGATGATAGAATCATTGAAATTGCAACTTTTTTTTTTTTTTTTTTTAGTAATAGATAGCAATAGTTTTATCATATTTAAATTTATAAAAGAGTAAAAATCTCATATGAAAATGATGGACAAGATTTCACACCATTAAGTCTATGATAATGGGTAAGAATCTCACATTAAAATGGAAAACAAGAACCGCGCTTATTAAACAATGGAAAAAATTCGAATTAAGTCTATGATAGTGGCAATAGTTTTACCATTTTTAAGTCCATAATAATGCGTAAGAAATATCATCTCGAAAGATAAGACAAGACTCCATACCATCAATCCCATAATAATGGGTACAAAATCTCACCTCGAAATGGAGAACAAGAACTCCACGCATTACGTGTGAAAAACTCAAACTTAAAATCTCTTAAAGTAAGAGTTTTTAATAGTAATCATTAAACTAATAACTCGAACTCATTGACACTTATCATTGAGCAAATATAAATTTGATTGAGATTTGTTTCTCCAGCATACCAAAGGCAAGCATAAGATTATTGTGAATATAAAAAGTCCCAAGGTATGGAACCCCATAAAGAAGTTGACCAAACTTAAATGAGATATAATAATTTTTTATGATCTAATATTCTTGCCAACACATTATCATCATTCTGTTCCAGACTGTAATCTCTAATCAAAAAAAATCACTCCATGAACAAAAGCTCCCGTCATTATTATGAATCCGGTGATGTTCCTCTTTGTTTGACCCTTTCAATATTTTCAATTTGAGAAGAAAGTTTGCCCTTTGTATTACACTTACTTTTGTCAACGTAGAAAAGCATACAGTAAAAGGACTGAAAGAGTTAGAGGATTAAACTTAATTTTTTATTTTTTTAAGGATTTAAAGATTTAAAAACAGACGAACCCTCTTATTTATTTTCTTTCAATTTTAGGATGCATATATGTTGCGAAATTAAATTCACTCTCTACCCAAATGAGTCATGTCTTTAATTATTAGCTTATTTATATATTGTTATTCGATAAAGTATGTATAAAGTATTCTTGTCATTATTATTAAAAGATATAAATAAGCCTTAATTATGTATATGGATGAATAATACTCTATTAATTTCAAAATTATAGGTATAAAAAAAGAATCTTTTTTAAAATAAATGTTTCATTATGATTTTTACATAAAATGAAAAGTTCTTTTAATTTTTTTTTATTTAAAGATGGTGTAAAGTTTCTTTCATATCAATAATCAAAAGATAAACTAGAAACTCACCCATTTCTATATTTCATCAATATAGTGACATGCAGAAATGAGTTTGCGATTGTATGATCCCCATGTCTTGAATATGGGTTATTTGAAGGGAAAAAAAAAAGAGTAGAAATTCATCTTCAATTTTGAAATGTACGTAAAGGGAATAACTATCTCTAATTTTAAAATAGAAGTATTATGTGTTAATATTGTAAAATGTTCAAATATAATTTTTTTTAATGAAAAGGATATAGTACATATTAATTAGTATTAATACTTCAATTTAAATTAAGTTAAATGGTAATATTACAATTCTTCAAATTTTCGCAAAATGCATGATATATAGTACTACCTTTGTTCCAAAAATTAAATATGATTATTTCTTTTCATCATACCGAAAAATTAAAAATATATTTTTATTTTAGTACCATACGACACTATAATATTTCTAATTTATAAACTATTTCTATAAAAAAAAATTAAAAAAAAAACAAGTTGTTTTGAAAACATTCATTTTATGTAAAAGGTGTATGTAATGAAAAACCTATATATTTTTTAAAATAATTAAATTTTTAAGGTATCTCTAATTACGGAACGAATGGAGTTTCATTTTGGGGCGCAATTTTAATTTGTTAATTACACGTTTAAGCAACCCTTCTGAAAACTATATTCTTGCATTTCATAATTCACAATCTATGCATCTGGGTCAATATTATTAATTTGACCTGAACCTTGCTTAGAAGACTCCTAATCCATCAAAACAAAACACATGCCATCCCGACGAATATGTCTTTTTAATAATTTCAAAAATAATTAAAATAAGAAAACGAAGATAATTACTAAAAGGAATGCCAACCAAGCAAACAAGGTCGCCGCAATATGATCAACCGTTTACTTTGGACTACCTTTTCTTTTTTATCAAAAGTAAACCCTCTGTGCTGGAGGACTCCGGGTACTTACTTACCGCACATTGACTTGCCAGGTATGCAAAGCAAAGGTCAACGTCCACGTGCCCAGAAACTTGGCTATAAAGCATGAGCACTTGTAGGGAATTAGCATCAGCGCAAAAAGATTGTTTTCACTTTATCAATATCTGTTAGTACTATTACAATTTTGCTCTAGCAAGGACGAGAGATGGCACCTGTACCACCGTCAACCACCGTGGTATCTCCGGTTGTGGGAGTGATAGTTAGGGTACTTACCTTCATTTGCCTACTGATATCCCTTATCGTCCTCACCACCAACACCGCCACCGTATATGTTAGTTTCGACGAGTTCAAGCTCCGGTTTAAGGATATAAAAGCTTATAGGTATCTGTTTTTCATTTTTCTGTCTGTATGGTATTCCCTCTTTCCCATATTATTTGTAACAATTTTTTACGATTGTGTAATACGAAATTAAATTACATGAAAACTGTATTAAAATAATTTATATTTATGATATTTCAAATATATCTAAAAATATAATTTATGAATATATTAAAAAAATTAAAAAAAAATAAATTATTTTAATATATTTTTCATACACCTTAAAAACTGTATCACACAATTATAAAAAATCGTTACAAATATTATGGGACAGAGGGAATATGATATATGCGTGCTTGCTGTTTAAATTGTATTATTTTCGAAGGAAGTAGCGCCAATCTGCCTTTCATACATGTTTGTGAATTACGAAACTTTATGTTAACTTAAAAATAGAGATATTATCGTACGTCATAAGAGCAGACTACCATCGGGAGGTGCTTCATCCAAAATACAAGTGTCATTTTGAATTTTAAAAATCAATTTGTAGAATTTTAAAATTTAAAATATATCAGTTGACTTTCAAAATTTACTACTAATATTAAGTGATAGACAGTAATTAGTTTGGTTGAAATATATCAGAAGTTGACTTTTTTCAAAACGTTAAATTAGGCCTCTTATATCACAGGTTGACTCCAACAAGGGCAATGTTGTATTAGCAAATTTCACTTTAATTGATTGATATATTTGCAGGTACATGGTTGCTACAATTGCCGTTGGAATTGCATACACACTCTTGCAAACTGCATTCACAATCTACGAAATGAGTACAGGGAATCGTATGGGTGGCAATGGTCTCTATTTATTCGACTTCTATGGTGACAAGGTACATTTTCTCAAAGTTTCAAAATAATAATATTTCCGTTCTAAAATTAAATATAATTATTTTTTTTAATATGTTACATAATTACTTAATTGTAGATAAGTTTTTGTTTAATACTATAAAATAATATAATATTTTTAATAAGAAATGATACATATATACTCCCTAAAATACTAACTACACTTCTTTTTACTTGTTAGAGAATTGCAAATGACATTAACATAAACATGAAGTAGAGCTGTAGAGGACCCTTTTAATAAGCTCATGCACTCCATCATATTTAGTATAGAGAAAGTTATGTCATTCCTTGTTCTCCAAAAAATAAGAGGGAGTATAGGTAGTGTTTTGAAGAGTGTAGATATCATTCCCTTTTTTACTATCACTTCATTAGAAATATAAATAAAATCTTACACCATGTCTAAAAGATTTTTAAAAAAAAAAACATATTTATCTTTTATGTAGAAATTATAATCAAATATTTATTTTTAAAACCTCGTTTTTTCAATGTATCTACAATTTTGGAACTGATGTAGTAAGTCTCTGTCCGACAAAGAATGTCACAATTGAGTTTACATTCGAGCTTAATTTTGACACTGATCATATTTGTGCAGTTAATATCCTACCTGCTAGCCACTGGTGTCGGTGCAGGTTTTGGCGCGACCATAGATTTGAAAGATCAAAATTCAGGAACCGCTTCAAGCATCGATAAATTTTTCAACAAGGCCAATGCTGCTTCTAGCTTGCTCCTACTCGCGTTTGTGTTTTCAGCAATTTCATCGATTTTCTCATCTTTAGCTCTCCCAAAGAGATTCTAATTGTTGAAAATGCAACAAAAAATTTGTCTTTGAATACTATTTGGAGAATCAATTTCTGTAGATTGTGTGCATTTGCATGTTATTAACCTGTTACACTATGTTTTCTTTGATTGATTCGTTTCATGTAATATTTGATATATTTTCTGGAAAAGAAAAATATATATTGTTCAAATTCGTTAAGTTAAATGGATTTTTTTACCCATCAAAAATTCAAAAAAAAAAAAA
>JAUMHB010026391.1:0-23646 GCA_032359685.1 Pittosporum tobira
CTATAAAGAGACGACTTTTGTGTATCCAATTTATCCGAACTTACTTACTCTTTTTGTAAACTATTATCACATACGATATAATGATATTCACGAAAACAATGAGAAAATGTATCAATACTTGTTAGCGAAAAAAATTAAAATGTAACTAAAAAAATATTTCAATTTACAGGTTTATTTCACGTTGCCTCCATACCTTGTAACGAGGAAGTTGAGATATCTTATCTTTTAGAGTTTCATACATTGTCCTTTTTTTTCATTTTTATGTTAGAAAATAAATAACTTTAATAATCACAGCAAATATTTATAATTAGTGAATAACAACATTGACTAAAAATCCAAAAGTCTACAAATTATGTTGGTAATGTATTTTATTTGAGGGGAAAAATTAAAACATATGGTATTTAATATTTTGTTATTTATAACATCTTATGGGTTTGGTAGAGTGGTAAATTTATTTATAAATTACTTAAGTGACCTGAGTTCAATACTTAGCAACAAAAATTAATTTAATTTTTCCATTATGAAATAATGACCGAGTTCACCCGAATTGAGTTAACCGAGTCAAGTGCAAAAGTATTCAAAAAGTGACAAAATATGGTGCAAAAGTATTCAAAAAATGACAAAATATGGAACCAAAACTCAGTGAGTTTTGTATGGTTTGTGCTTTATAGATATACGAGCTTTATGTCTTTATATATTAGCAGACATTGTGTAAAACGTTGGTCGTATATATTTGTTGAAAAAGACAAATGATAATTTAACTATCATTATTTGAATTAATATATTTAATTAATGCTATTGGTGTTTTTTCTCTTAGATTTTAGTAAAATATTTGTAGTATTAATTAATATATTAAAATTCAACTGCATTGCTATTGTATTAATTATGATGTTTCAAATGGTAACTTTCTTATTTTTTTAATATATTAAATCTTTCACTGAGCATATATAATTTCTTGGTTAAAAGTTTCATATTTTGTTGTGCTTCTTTTAAAATAGTGTATAATTACTTTAAATTTCAAAAAGATTGACATTTATATGTTGGTACCCATTGATTCCTTTATTTAAAAAACTCATATGGAAATATAAAAATAGGTAAGAATTAATATATTTATGTTTTTATATGTAATTCAATTTTTTTTATTAATACATATATTAAATGTTAAATTCATTAATATATTTTATTTATTTATTTATTTACTTTTAGATTATATTTAAGTTTTCATGATGTGAAACTAATATGGTGCATTTTCCAGAATGATTCAAAAGACAGGAGGCTAATCAACATACATAAAACTAATAGAAGACCATGTGAATTATTTTGTTTATATTTAAGAGTAATGTGAAAAGACTAATGTAATTAAATATATTCTTTATGAGTAGCCAACCGAGTTAGATAGTAATTCGACCAAGTTATAAATTTAAAGTTAATAACATTAATTCAACTTGGTAACTAAACTAAAACTAAAAAAAAAATAAATAGACTCAATCGTTGTCTATTTCTATAATATATTAATCAATTAATTTATTTATTAGTTTATGATTTATTTTTAAAAATAAATAATTAAATTTTTTTTTGTTTAACTAATTTAAAAATAAAATAGATTAAGTATAATAAAATTTTTAACTTATTTTTAAAATTAATTAATATTTTTAATATATTTTATAATTTATTTAATTTAACAAATAAATTTTAAGATGTTTTGAAATGAGATGCAACAAACAGTATTACTATGTTGTTCTTTTTTGCTCACATGATATTTTCTATGTTTGAGTGGTGTTACATGTGGGCTCCAACTCAATATTATTCACTAAAACACAGCGAGATTAGAAAGCAAATACATTAAACAGAGCATCACCATAACCCTGAGTCTACAAACTTAATAACTTTTATAAATACTTTAGCGAAATTAAAAAGAACTTTAAAATATAACAGATGAATTCTCTTTGGGATTTGCATTAATCATTACAATATAATAAAAAAATATTTCTCTACGTGGGTTACAATTAATAAGACAAAATAACTATTTTGTATACTATACATTAATACTTAACGGATACAGAGAATATTGGAGCACGTGATTGAAAGACCAACGACACACAAGAAGAATGACTATAAATACATAAGTATGACATCATTTGTAAAATAACAGAATCTTCAAGTACTCATATAAGTTCTTACGTAGTGCAACTTATAATTTTTTTTCCATTCAAGCAGAGTATACAACAAAGATCTTTAACGTTATATCTAATCATCTTCAAAGATCAATACGATTATCAAGAAGCAAATATTCCGTCTATTCAAGAGACAAAGACTTGATGTAGCAACAAATAAACAACCATCTCTAACTTAGAACTAAAGTCTAAATGACCTGCCTTAATGATTGTAGAAACTTAGTGGTCCATTGATGTTAGTGATTTTCAGTTGTGATGTTAGAAATCTTGAGTTGTAATCTTAGTGATCAAAGATTTTGTTGCTATTGCGTTGAGATTTTATTAATCTTGTGTAAAAGAGTTTTCAGTGATTCAGAAAATTGTTTATGTTCTTACTATATATTTTTAGGCTAAGGAGTATTTCTAACTATAAAAAAATATGTTACATTCAACTCTTATTATCTTTAATTTGTTTGTTTATATACTTTACTCAATTATATTTGTCTATTTAATCTTTGCTCAGTGTATCATTGTCTTATCATTTATTGTTGTTTTATCAAAATTAGAACATGTTTCTAAAAAGATTATTTACAATTCTCTAGTTTATTTTTTTGTTTATCGCAACTTAACAATTTTTTTCAAATTCTTTTAAAATTAATTTTGAATAGGATATTCAATCCCCTTGTCTGGTTCAGCTTATTGGTGGTTATTATAACTTTTTAAAATCTATAATCACTACAGAGTTCTGTTTGTTTCAGCTTATTCAATAAATTAACTTTTGATTGTACAAGCTGCTAAAACACCAAGAATCACTTCTAAAAAACTAAGTTTTAGAAACTTATCGAATAATTATTTATTCAAAAACTACACTAAACAAAATTAATCACTTATTCAATAATCTGATTATTAAATAATCTATAATCTGTTTTCAAATAAGTTGTACTAACCGAAGCTTATTATGAATAACCTATTCTAATTGACCCAATGGACTAACAACAATTAATACAATGACAGCTGTAATCACAGATGCATTTAAAAAGAACGAAATCATGTCTAGTGACCTCTGAGATGTAGTCGAAAGTGTAATTATTTGTTCGATTACAACCACATTTAGTGCGGCTATTAAGTAAAATACCAAACAAGGTATTAATGAAATTTAATAAAAAATGATATTCTCCCATCCCATAAGACATAACTTAGTTGGATTGTTTTTTAAATAAAATTTACCACTCTTAGAAGCAAAAAAAATATATTATTTCACACAAAAACAGCTTAAAGAATTATAGTATATCACAAGACACCATACCTACTGTTAAGCATTTCTGTGTTCGAAAATCTAAACAATTATATGTGATTATTAATTCTCAGAATAGTCCAAAATTTTAAATAAGTCAAATTTTATGGTGCAGAGCAAGTAATAACCCTTTTTCACAATAAATACATTATTTCCAAATGACTGATATCCGCAAATATACATGTGTATACATGCTCATACAGAGATGAGAGACAAAACAACTACACAGATTTCAACTAGCGGCTGTGAAATTACTGCACTAATTTTCTATGAAAGGAGTTGATCTAGTTTCAGAAGGACAAATAAGTACATTTGAAAGAGAAGATGAGCTTGAAAAGATAAAATAAAAAATTGTGACCTTTTAGTTAATTATTACACTAAAATACACTACACAAACTGATTATCTATAAATCTCGGCTACTCAGGCAGGGCTTGTTCTAAGTTGAACCTGAAACAAAACACACAAAGTTGTAACAATAAACAAGAGCTCTATGCTCAGAGAGTATCAAAATTTAACAAGAGATGCAATACTATACATAAATGAAATAGAGGGGTCTTACTTTTTGATGTACACAATGTTATCTCTATTTACAAATAGGTGGTTTCCGGGACTTAAACCCGTAAACATTCGTTTGTGTTATAACAGAAAACAAAAATTAACAAATAAAATTAACAGAGGAAAGCAATCGAAGCCTACCAAATTGATTACAGCAATTACTTGGTTGGGCATTGTCAACACAGAAAACAAAAATTAACAAATAAAATTAAGAGAGGAAACCAATCGAAGCCTACCAAATTGATTACAGCAATTACTTGGTTGGGCATTGTCAGTTGATTCACAATAATATTAACACAGTAATATTAGGCTGGTGGAAGTGGGCGCCGACAGGTTGGGCACTCCATCTTTATATCCATCCATCTTTGTAAGCAACCCGAGTGGAAGAAATGGTCACATGGTGTCACCTAGACAAAAATATTTTTAATTAGGAAAGTTTGTCGAGGTCACATTCTCCTTAATTAGCAATAAAATATTATAAACTGACACCCAAAAAGAGTACCATGCAATCATTTGAGCGTTGAGAGATGTCAATGGCGGTCATGCAAATGACGCAGTCAGTGGCATGGCTTGTTTCTTGATCAAACCTTCTATAGTAGCTGTACTTTTCAGGCAAAATCTACATAATTGGATCCAAAACATTTCAGGTTAAACTGTAATTAATCTGAAAATCCAATTAGAAGGGTAAATGGGTTATTCAGGAAAAAAGTAATCAATCATATCAAACCTGACGAGGAATGAAGCACCGAGATCCAAGATAGTGCTGTAGTAGAAGAATTGATGCTTGCAAGCCCATAAAGCCCCCCAAAAAGATGCACCAATTCTTGTCGGGCTTAGCCCGCATGAAGTTGTGGGGACACCCAAAGATATACAATGGAATCACTAGCCGAGTGATAGTCATTCCTATGATATAATGAGGATGCAAAGGTTTTCTCGAGTCCCGAACAATGTTGATGACGATTTGAGGTATCCAAAAGGAGTGTACAAGGAGAAGAATAAAACGCAGATATTTATGGAACTCGTACATGATCAAAATTCCACCTAATAGAATCCCATCTGCAAAATAATAAAAGGTAATATTATACTACCTCCATCCCAAAAAGGATGAGTAAAACATAAAAAGTACGCAAATTAAGGAAACTAACTTTTTAGGATAGTATATTTTTTTGACAAGATTGGCCTTGCAAGTGTATTTTCAAATGATAGAGAGAGAAAGAGAGAGTTTTGATGTGATATAAAGTGAGGATAAAAAAGTAATTACAAACTAAAAGTGGTAGATTAAATCATTCTTTTTTGTACAATGAAAAGGGTACGTAGACTCATTCTTTTTAGGACAAAGGGAGTATATGTTAAAATTGATGTGTGTGTGTATATATAAAATAAAAAATCAATACTCACAGAAGCGACTATAAAGAACTGAAAGTTCACGCCTCATCGCTTCCCAGCTCTCTCCGCTATTTGTGGGCCTACTCGCCTTCCATATGGCAAGAAGATATCTCATCTCAAAGATTGAGAAGACTACGAACTTAAAAAATGCAGCAGTGGCAAACGCATTAAATAGAGATTCTGCAAATAAAGAATTGACAAACAGTCCTTAGTACAGAACACATGATAGTTAGTGGTGAGAAGTAATTCAAAAGGTAAAATATTCGTTTTTTAAAAAAAGGCCCCCATTTTGATAAATTATGCACACAATTGTGTTTAAAGACATTCAAATATTGTTTCCTAGTATGCAAAACATTACACAGATCAATGTCAAGAGATTCAAACTTACCAACTAGGATCCCAGCAGTCAGATGTAAAAGACAAAGATAAGCATCCATGATAGCCTGTTGGCCAATCGCCAAAATTGAAACTTTGGCAGCTCCCTAGCAATACGTTATTTTAAAAAAATAAAAATAAAAATAAAAATAAAAAAACATTATTTGTTGTGCTTCCAAGAAATCCAAAGGCAGAAGACTGCCAAAAAAATTAGCTGCAATGCACATGTAAACTGAGAATCTTATCTCAAAAACAAATACGCCATCCGTTCCACAAAAACATTCCCACTTGCAAACTCTAGGATATAACTTATCCCATATTCACCCCTACATACATGAAGTTTCAGTTATTTGCGCTGCCATAATGGTGAAATTGTGTTATTTTATACTATCATCACTAAAATGGAACTCTTTCGTTATACATTTTTCCTTTTGTACAAATGAGACTATTTGTGGAACGGATGTAGTAGGATGAAGACGGAATCCTTACAGATTGTGTGTTGCTATGTTCCATTTGCCGAATCAACAAAAGAACTTGAAGGAAAGAAACCTGATGTGTCAGATGGTTAAGGAACCCAACCAATAGGATTTTGTGAAAAAAAAGAAAAAAGAAAAAGGGAAAGTAAATTGGTCCCACAAAAAAAATTGTGTTAAGTGAAGGATACAAAAGAGACCATCAAGGTGTAGTTAACCGCTTTGTTGTAGTAAACCTCTATGTTGACCGAAGTAACATTCAGTCGCATGGGTTGAACACAATCTCCATCATCATCCACTGAAGGGCTTTCCATTAAGCCTTCTATATGATAACGATCATGTTCTCCATCTAGAAAATAATAAATAAAATAAAATAAAAAGCCAGAAAGTATAATGATTTCATAAATTCTAGAGAAACCACATACCATTTTGCATCAATGGGACCCGTGAAATTTGAGCTGCTATCTCAATGTTACAATGTTTCTCCATATCATAAATTGGCGCTACAATACAAAGCATTATAAATTAGTATTAGGGTAAGACGGGAAATTTAAATTATATGTGGTGGAAGTAGATAGTATTACAATGCTTTCTCTTCCAAATCTTGTCCCTAGGAGACTCTTGGAACACCTGGGATGAGAAAACTCCAAGCTGTTTAAAGGCATAACACATGAAGTAAGTTACAATCGTACACATCTTCAGCCAAAACATAAAAGCTAAGCCTCAATCAAACAAATATATGAGCTGAATAATAATATATAATATTATTATATGCCATACGATCTTCGTAACAACATTCATATCAACCAAGCGATAAAGGTTACCAAGTGATACGGATTGGACAATAAATAATCATCTTCCTGTCCAAATTCTCCCTCCTTTCCGCTGCAAAATTATTGAGGATATATATAGTGGACAATATTATTATCAAGCCGGAGTCGCAACAATACGAGAATATATCTGAAGGAACCTGAGATGTAAAGCAGTAAATTGAACCACAAAATAAAATAAAATATTACCTGTTTGCTACCATTCTAAGTTGTCTGAAAGGCCATATATATACACCTTCTACCCTGATTTGCGACCCGCTAACTTCATTTTCATTGTCGAACACGTCATGGAAAATAATTACCCCCTGTGTACAGAGAGTACTGAAATTTAAAAAAAAAAAAAAAAAAAATTCTTTTCCAGAAGTAAAGCTGTGAATCAGATTATGCCACATCAACAGCAGTAAAAACAGCGCAATCTTTTAATAAATTTGGTAGTATTATTTACTATGCATCTAGAAAAACTCTCAAATTAAACCCATTTTTAAGACTACAATTATTTGACAAATATAACCAAAGTAGATAAAAATATGGGAAAAAGATAGATACAATGTAATGTATCCCACAAGATATATCAGTGTATTCACAAAGAGAAAGCATATAGCAAAATGACTTCGTTTTGCTATATAAAAAATACAATAGACAAAACAACATCATTTTCTTAAAAATGCTGATCTTACTAGCTACATCACATTGTATCTACCTTGGCCCCTAAAAATATATCTTATATGCAAAACAAACAAATTGAACATTTTTTAATAATATTTAATTATTTATACCATTAGTTACTGCAGTAGGGCAACAACAAAGGAAAGCTTCATAACTGAGAGCTTGCAAACATCATCTGAACTCATCATTTACCACCCCTTTGACTCAATTTTATACAGTAGGCTCTTGACTTTCAACGTATTCAGCACATATGTTTCGGCCAGCAACTTAATTTGAAACTATCAATTGTTAATAATAATATAATTAATGTTGTCAGTTTCCCCATGACTTAATCACACCCAGGTCAAGTTCCACATCAAATCAGAAAAAACAGTAGCATGATGGATATTAAGGTCAACACACAAAGTATTAACATACATCCTTATTAAGGTAAGTTGCCAGACCATATTAACCACAAACGTTAAGGAGACATTCACATATAGTAAATACTATAGCTTACCTGAACATAATGTACAGCGTTTATTTTTGTTGGTTTACTAAACAATTCAAGGATAGAATTGCCGTTGGATTTCCTGAAATCTGGATACCTGGAAGAGCTATTTGTGGAATCAAGCAATCTCCAAGATCCTGCATATCAAATGCCCAATCACAAACAACTATTAATGTGATCCAACATCTAAATCTTAAAAGAAGTAAGAGAAAATCTAAATGTCCAAAAGAAAACTCAAAATAGTGCTTCGTAAGTTACAAACCTCTGTAGGTCCCTGTTATGTTCCAAGGAGAAAATGAAGCCGGTTCATTATCACCTTTCCTGACGACAAGCCACTGCAATAAGTGATGTCATTTATATTTCATTGTATAAAGATAATATATTTCATTTATAAGTCAATGTCAATATCAAGATCAAATTCTATTAGATAATATTTATCTGTGACAATAGCATAATATGTACATTAGCATAATATGTACTTTCAATAATCTAATACTGAAATCAGTAATCATGTTACATGTCTACACTTAGACAAGTAGAAAAGAGAAATGCTGACAAGCGAAAACTGACATAGCTAGTTAACAACTGAGAAAGTAATCCTTTTTCCTTGTTTGAATTTTTTTTCCTAATATGTACAAATCATTGTAAAAAATAGCATAATAATAACCAAGGCTTTGTAAAAGTAAGAGATATCAACTTCTTTCATTAACTCGTAAGAAACAAACTGTCAAAGTCTCATAAATCAAAATGTAGCAGCTTAAGTACACATAATCCTATTCCACCACTACATACACTCATTGAACAATCACCTGCGGCTTAAGTACCCAAAACCCAAAAGGAAATCACAAGCTAGGATCATTGCCACAAAATGGCATTTTGTAATGTATAGTGCACAAAACAATGTGACTTCATTTGGTATATACAACCTCATCGAAAATATTACGTCACCCGAAACTGTCAGTCCACCCTAAAATCTATACCAATAGATAAATAGCAGATATGCCTCGGTCAAGCAAATCAAAACCACTCAATGGCAATTGGGGTAAATCAAACTGTCCTATTGCACATAATTAATAGAACAACGATGATCAAACTTAAGTCAAACAACAAATTAGACTAGAAATAAACTAAAATAATAATTAAAAAAAGAAAAAACTAACCTCATCGCCCCATGAACGACCTCTCTCCCTCAAAGGCCTTAGCCCCGCCACTGGTCGAATAATCACAAGAAGCAATAAGCTAGTAAAAATCCGAAACAAGACCCTCAAATTTCTTATCTTGAACTGAAAAAGATTGGTGATTTTCATCACAAACTGGTCAAAACCAAAACACTCCACTGCAGTGATTCTTTCCCAGGAAGTTACTCAGCTGAATTTGAAGACTCCCAGAAGAAGAAGAAAAGAAACCCACCATAACAGAGAGAAAAATGAAGGGTAGGGGTAGGGGTTGCTTAGAATTGAGTCAACAAATTTGAACTAACGATATGATCGAGAGTGAAAGTTGAACAACCGATTGAAACCAAGATAATCGTTTCAACAACTAGTCAATTCTGAAACGGAATCCCTATAAAAATGTTGATCCGATACTGCACTAGTATGTAGCTTGATTGTTTAGAGAGAGAAGGAGACAACTTTGGAGTTAAAAATGGATTTTTTTTGGTGATGATGATGAAACTAGTTGTTGGCAATATTTTTTTAACTTCGTATTGCCCAAAGAAAATCTTTAACTTCGGACAACGGTGTTATATTTTTTAAACAATTTATAATAACTATAATTATACCATTTATAATTAAATAAATTTTTATTAAATTAAATTTTAAAATATTATTTAATTTTATAAAATTTAAAATATTTTTATAAAAATAAAGTAAATATATTCTAAGTGTATCATATTAGATCAATAATTTTTTAAAAAAAAATTAATATTATTTTAATTATTTTATTTTTTTTACAAAATTATGTAATTTTGTTTAACACTATTATTATTTTATAGGACTGTATCTATCATTTTTTTTATTATTATAATCAAAAATAATTTAACTATAATATCTATAATTATATTAATTAACACCCGTTATTTTGAATAAAATTTTAATTTAAAAATTGAAATTAACCTCATGTTTTGGAGATGGTAGTAACAAAATCCATAATTTGGCAAATGGGGTTGGGGCAATAAATATTAATAAAGTTTAAGAGTAAAAGAAGAAAATTTCACCGTATATAAATTTACCTTTTTTTTTTCCCTCTGTAATTGCACAACTGTTATACCTAGAGCAAAGCTTTGCGGAAATCGCAGTGAGACTTGGAAAATTGGGACGGCACGGCAAGGTGGCAGTGGAAGATGGTGAAGTGAAAAGCTTCAGAAACCCTTAAATTAGTATCTATCCCCTGCGGAATTGTGTCAAAGTGAGAATTGCTAAATCCTTAAAAAGCCCGATTATGGAAAGGGAAGAGAAGAAGGGGACTGTAACAACATTGTCCTCCATTTTCCCGCCAGAAGAAGCCCAGAAAGCATCAAAACGCGTTCTTGATAAGATTGCCGAGCTCGAAAAGGAGCTCGATCAGCTCGATCACTTCATCTCCGACAATAGCAATCTCATCAACATCGTTCAGCGACTTCCCGACGAAATCCACCACGACATCATGGTCTATTCTCCTAACCCATATGAATATTTTTGCTTTATATATATCTATTTATAACATTTGCTATTGTGGTTTGTGGGCTTGGATTAGTTTTAGGAAAAGTAGTATTCATATGGCTATTTGCAACTCTCACAAATCACGACATCATGGTCTATTCTCCTAACCCATATAAATATTTTTGCTTTATATGTATCTATTTATAACATTTGCTATTGTGGTTTGTGGGCTTGGATTAGTTTTAGGAAAAGTATTCATATGGCTATTTGCAACTCTCACAAATACACATGTATATTAGAGCCCATGTCATTTGATGAAATTATGAATGCCCTTGTGAAAGAGTTGGGGTAGTGTTGGACCTCACTGTAGATAGCAGTAGTCTTATTTTTACTGTGCCAATTTTATTGATAGGTTCCGTACGGGAAAGAAGCTTTCTTCCGTGGTAGATTGGTTCACACCAATGAGTTCCTGGTAATACTTTCATTTACATTCACTAGACTATTTGTGCCTGTATCTACACTTTCTTGTCATATTTGTAATTTTACCCCATTTGTTACCCCCTCCCCTGAAAAAGAATGGCTGATTACTTGTTAACTATATAATAATTTATTTTGTTTATTGACTTCATTTGATTATGAAAAACAATCCCTTCAAACATTATGACTCGTATGTTCTGTTTCTATATATAGGTTCTCCTAGGAGAAGGTTACTATGCTGATAGAACATCAAAACAAACAACTGAGATTTTGAAAAGAAGAGGGAATACTTTGGAATCACAGGTTGAATCTGTTAAAGCTGTAATGCAGAATCTTAAGGCCGAGGCTTCATTTTTTGATACCACAGCTGCTGAGGCAGCAGTAAGTCTGCATTTTTCTTTCCTTGCTTGATAAATTGTTAACCATAATTGGCATATGAATTTTTTGTTCAAGAACATCTTTTGCTGTTCTTTAAAGAGAAAACATAGAAGATTCCCTCAAATTCTTAATCCCTGATGCATATTAGTTTCTTAATGTATTTAATTCTATCCTATAATCAAAGTTTGTGGATTCCTGCTGCTTATTTTGTGCTGTGGACCCCAAGACAGTTGCAGTGGCTGCTATATCATTTTTTACTAGGTTGCAATATATATATATTGGTAGAGAGAGAGAGGGGCATATACGGTCAGTTTCAGTTGTTTGCGACAGTGTTGAATGTTTCTTAGGATATTTCAGATCTTATATTGGTAGTTTTATGAAGAGAAACTTGTTTTAGAAAAACAGTTGTCAAAACTTCAGGCTTATTGCATGTTTTGATCTTGCATTTCTGACAGTTTAAAGTTTTCTGTTATAAATTTGAGACCATGGTCTGTCACTCTGTCTACACAGGAGGGTCTTGTAGAGATTGTAGAAGACTACGTAGAAGAAGCTTCTTCAGAAAAGGTCTCGATAGCAGGCATGTTTTCACCTCTAACTTTTTCTATTACTATTGTGGTAACTATATTCTGCTACTAAGTTACTCAATTATAATTTATATGAAGATTTGATAATTGATGGTTTTACTGTTTGTCCTTTTGTTCATTATTAATTTAGTCATTGAATTTTGATATGTTAGGATTTTTTGCGAAGCCATATAATTTATAATATTGCTTAGGTTGAGTTATGTTGCTATTGTTTGTTTGGCAGAGAACAAGAGAGGTGTAGTTGAAGATGAAGAATATGCTCGCTTACTATCGAGGATGGATGAGCTTGAGAAACAAGAACTCGAAGCTGAAGAAGTCAATGAACATGAGCAGGATGAAGCTGATTTAAGTAACCAATTAAGTCGGGTTTCTGTGGATCACGAGGTGAAAAGTTCACAGGTATTGTTTGGGCTGGACAACTTTCTGGTTCATGTGTTCAACTGATGAAATACATCATGTTGCATATAAATCTATAACTAAGTTCCCGCGCTTAATTTATAGATGGACCAGTTAAATACCTCACTGGAGAAGTCAAAGGACGTACTTTTGACCAGGAAATTTGAAGATCGCATTGAACAAGGTTTTTCTGATCAGTTGAAAGTAGGAAACTCATCTTTATTTGCTCGCTTTTAGGAGTACATTAGCTTTCTTAGTTACAGGGAATAAACTTGCTAGGTGTTTTACCAAACGTTATGAATTTTCGTTTTATTTTACTCTGTATCTATTAATTATTTTTCTTTGTTTTTTGTGGAATTTCAAATTTAGTGTGAAGCTTCAAAAGTTCAATCTGCATCCAAAGGTGAGTTTCTTACTAGTTCATCATTTATAGTTCTATATGCACACTATATGTTAGTAAACCTTGAATTCTATCTAGTCGTTAAACCTTGAAATCTATCTAGTCGTTAAACCTGATCTATCTAGTCGTTAAACCTTGAATTCTATCTAGTCATTAAACCTTGAATTCTATCTAGTCATTAAACATTAAACCTTGAATTCTCTAGTCATTAAACCTTGAATTCTATCCAGTCAAAGGCTTCCCCCTTCCTGTCCTAATAAAATTGCATAAAGCTCAACTGAACATCACTTTTTTATCCTTGATTGGGGTTGGCAGAAATGAAACCTCGAATTAAAAATAGAATTATGGAGGCAGGGAGAAAAATATAAATAAATGATTAAATATTTAATAGCTTCTTAGTACTACCAAAATAAATTGTCAGGCTTCTGCGTTGCTATGATCATACTATTAGGTTTATTATATAATTGCTCTTCAACTGTTTTCAATATAGAGAGAAGTAGAGAACCTAAAAGATTTTTGAATCATATAACAAAATCATTTTCTAGGAATGCAACATTGGCAAATGGAGTTTAATCAAAAGCATAGGCATAGAAACACAATGGAGATGATATCTACACTCCAAACTATGCTACCTATTCTCCATATTCTATGCAAAGTTAATTTGCTTTATGTACACAAAAACTAGATGCTTTATTGAGTGTAGGTAGTAAAATTTGGAGTATAGATATCATTTCCCTATTTTAATACTCCTACTGATCCGGATAGTTTGTTGAACCTAAGTTTTTTTTATCCCCTATTTTCATTTTTTTGCATGAAGGAAAGAAATATTTTTGAAAGGAGAGTCTCTTGTTTCTTTAAGACCACAATAATGCAATCTGATTGACTTCCTCATTCCCAATTTCAGATGGATGGTCACAGGGGTCACGTAATACTATTAGTAAATCAAGTATCACTGAGAAGGAACCTGAGGCAAAGATTCAGGTGCAACATACCCCTTTAACTGAGGTATCATGCTCTTGTTTTGAGGCAGGCAGTAATACTTTTATTTATTTATTATGTTGTGTTGAGGGGTCACAACCACATGAGCATCTGACCTGTGCTATAACCATTTTCTTCTGGTGCTACAATCATGAACAGTTAATCGAACCAACCCCCCCCCCCCCCCCCCCCCCCGGGTGGCAACAAAAAAACAGGATCATAATATTTCTCCAACTGCTATGTACCTTTTTAAACTTCGCCTATAGAAAATCATTATTTTTGAAGTAGACTTCAAAATAAGCATAAGATAGTTGCTTGTGTGAAAGAAGATGGTAGAAGATGACTTTGCTTTACGATCAAAATTGATGCTGGGTGAAGTCTGTTAAACTAGCTTTCATATTTATCATCTTCAATTAGAAACACTTCTTGGAAAACAACAATCCTTAGAAGATTTAATTTGTGACGAAGCCATCGCCTCCAGTTATTCCAGTGGTTAGGAATCATATACACATACCATATGTGTTTAGAGCTTTTTTTTCCCAAATTGTTTATGAACTTGTTACTCCATTATCATTGTCAACAAGAAAATATCCTCACATTGTTTATGAACTTGTGCACTTTGTGTTTACATGGTTCTGTCTTTACCATGAGGCATGGTAATAGTAGCAAGGCAGGCTTCCTAGAACACTCATCAACTTCTACGATTATTTTGCAGGCTTTTACGAGGTCAATTGTGGAACACACTCACAACCTAGACAACAATCCAAGACAACAAGAAGATGCTGCTGCTTCTACTACCTCAAAACCGGTTTCTAGATTCAAGATGCAAAGAAGGCAGCAATGATAATTTGATACTAGTTTTATTTAATTCGTGGAAGCATAGGAGACATCCTGCTTAGTTATTGTAACTTAGAAAATCTTACCCAGTCATAGGGAAAAAAAAGTGGGAAAGGGAAAAACGAGATGCAAACATGGGAAAACAGCTATTTGTGGTTTTATGACCAGTTGAAGCTTTCGTTGAACCTAGAAAGATAGATGGATTTGGTCCTTCGCTTATTTTAGAGTTTTGTTATTATTTGTAGCTTGCTTTGTCACAAAAATTTTGTAAATTTTTTTATGTGACTTGACCTGATCCCACTTAAGTTCATCACATTCTGTTTGGTTGTTGCATGTTCTCTTCATGCCATGGTGCGCGCCTTTTTGTACTAGTGAAGTGATAAAAGATGGATATGCACGGACATTGTTTGTTTTCAATCATTTTCTTTGTAACTCACAAAGTTTGAATGCTACATAAGTTTAATAGACACGGAGAAGCTTAATTGTTCAGGTATAGCCAATGATCAATCATTTTACTATGAAAAAGAGGCATGTCAGTCTATCCGTGTGGAAATTGCTTTCTTGGCAGTCAAGATAGAAAAGGAAATTATACCCATATATATATATATAAAGGAAATAACAAAATTAACTAACGCTAGGCTTGTACAATTTATCACTGGAGATCTTACAGAGAAAACTGACAGTAATACTCTATACATTTAAAATATAAAAAGAAGGCAAAATAAAATAAAATAAAAAGAAGGCAATTGGATCTATACATTTATACTATACAATGGGATCTGCAGAATGCTAGAAACTAACATAAAATATCTATACATTTATCTATTAAATTGATGATACAACACAACACATGATGGAAACTTATTGACCATCAGGAATTTTGGTTTTCTTTTCTCTTCATGTAGTCTCGAAGCACTTTCTCCCTCTCAGCCGGAGCTGCAGATAATAACCACTTGCTAAATTCAACTTGTTCCATGCCCATAAATTCAGCAATGAGTTTATATTCGTCCTTTTTCCTCATTTTTGATGATGACGCTTTCCCCTTTTCAGCCCCTGCTGCATCTAACTTCCTTTTCCTGCTGCAGGGGATGAGCAGCTGGGTCAGGTGGTCTTTCTGGGATGCGCTTGGTTCTTCCTTCCCTTGGGTCCCACCAGGTCCATAATTGACAATATGCTCATTGCGGTGAGTATATACAATGCCTAATACCAAAAGCATTATAAAATTTCCTGCCTGATTAGTGCAAATACCGGTCTTTCCGACAAGACCAAAACATAAGTAGATCCCTTTCCAGTTGTCAACTGTTGCTACCTCCAGTTTATTTTAAAATACTACATATGTCCCATAATTATTGTCCTCATTTGACTTTATGGTCACATTGACCAATTTTCAGATCGATAGGTTGCAATTTTTTTTTACATATAGATGACGAGACAAAGGAATAAATATGTAATTAATTTAAAGATGGTCAAATTTGTAAAATTCAAATCAGGACATTTATATGGGACGGAACAGTAGAATAGAAGGAACTGAAGGTTGAAAACTTAAAAATTAACTTACCCAAGTCCTCAAGCACCGGCTTGGTGGTTGTATCTCGCTCCACTTCAATAGGTTTACTGTTTACTGATCGAAATGTTTGCCCTGGATCTTGTGAAGGAACAAATTTAGTCCCAAGATCAGTTGAATCCTGTTTTGAACTTTGATCAGCCCCACGTTCCTGTCCTTGATGCTTCTCATGCAGTTCAATGATCTCACTAGTAAACAGTTTGTCTGATAGATCCCGGAATAGATTACAGATTCCAAAAAGCTCACCCTGAAATTGCTTACAGTCCTGAAAAAGAAACAAATGTAAAGAACTCATTTTTTTCAAAAATAGCAACAAGTATAAAGTATAAACCAAGAGAAATCGTTTTCCTTACCTGGACGCCTTCAAAATATCGCTTTTCCATCTTTCCGGAAATAGCAATATTTGATAGCTGCTGTTTGTACACTTGCCTTGAGTAAACAAGTTCTTCAAGTGAACCTGCTGCAAGAAGACGGAAAACAATGACGTGTCGTTTCTGTCCAAAACGAAATGACCTGTCCTGTGCCTGCAAGTCCTGAGCCGGATTCCAATTTGGATCAAATATGACCACCCGATTCGCACTGACAAGATTCAGCCCAAGCCCACCAGCTCGAGTTGATATAAGGAACACCTGAAATGACAATTTATGTATCTTTAGAAAAAAGTAAAATGAAAAATTTTCACAAATAGTTTATGAAATGGAACTCCACCTGTTTGCTTGGACTTGAGTTGAAGTCATCAACAAGAGACTGGCGCAAGCCAGTTGGAGTGGACCCGTCAAGTCTTGAAAAGCTGTAACCTTTGCGTATCAGCAATTTTTCGAGAATATCTAGCATCCTACAAAGAATGATAACAGTTTAGAATCAAAAATAATTAAATATAACTATACTCCCTCTGTCCCACAAAGATTGCAACAATGGACCTTTCACAGATCTTAAAAAATGTGTTTTGAATATGGGAGAATTATGTATAATGCTCTTATTTAGAGTTTTAGATAGTTGAGTAGTATTGGAGTCGTGGGCCATATTGTTTGATAAAGTAAGGATAAGTTGGACAATTTATTTAACATAACTTTCCTAAAGTGGAAATGTTGCAATCTTTTTGGGACATTCATAAAAATTAAGTGCTGCAATTTTTCAGGATTGGAGGGAGTAAATATATGTATACATATATATCTGAATCATATTTGCTTTTAATTTAATTAGTTGTAATTTTATATCAGAAATTAGTACTGCACATGACAAAGTAAAAAAATCATACACATGAAGGGTAATATAGTAATATTTTGGCACATCACCTGACGGAGTAACTGAAAAGAAGAACCTTGTCACCATGTGAAATCCAGGAGAATATCAATTTTTCCAAAGCTCTCATTTTTCCGCAATGTTTAACATCGCTGAGGCCCATAAAACTCTCATTTTGGGTGTTCCCTCCCACCAAATCAAGATCGGAACCTAACACGGTAGAGGCAAACTCTGCATCTCTTCTCTGTTTCTCCGGGTTATCTCTGGGATTAGGTTTAATTAGCTCCAGATGATTGCTTATCTGTCAAATGAACCATAATATTTAGACATCATATAACGGGGGGGGGGGGGGGGGTTTCGATTAGTCAACAGTTAACTAACCTGTTGAAGCTTGACGAGGCAAGGAAGAACAAGGCAAAAGGGGCATGACTCACACCCATCAGGATTGTCCCTATGAAGGTAAGACCATATAATTCCATTCGGCACGATTCTTTTGCAACACTCAACTTGCTTAAGTGGGCTCCCACAACTACAGGGCAGGTCCTTATTGATAAGGGCCTGGACTTCCGGTAATTGCAACATCCTCTGATAAACCCGTTTTTGTACAGCACTCATTGCACAAAATACAACATTATCTTCCTTACCCATCATAAGGTGCCCAATCGTCTCCTCCTTAGTCCTTCTTAATAAATACTTACGTAGAACCCCTACCAAATGTTGTTTTCTCTCATCAGCAATGCGAATGAATCTGTCAGGAGCGGTTGACCTTTGACCATGCTTAAGGGGCTCATCATAGAATTCTCGAAAATGATCCCGGGTCCCCAAGCACCCAGGTACGACCCAGTCAAATAGGTTGAAGAGTTCCATAAGCTTGTTCTGCATTACAGTTCCCGTGAGACCGTACCTTTTCCGGGTTCTAATATCCAAACACACCTGATAAAGTTTCGATTTTTCATTTTTAAGTCGATGAGCTTCATCGATAATCACAATCTCCCACTGAATCTCCGATAAAATGCTTCCGTGGATTCTATACGTGTCAAAACTCGTGATAAGTATTTCTACTCCATTTGCTTCGAGTTTCTCCATAATCAAATCACGATTTGCACCGTGGTAGATGGATACACTAAATGTTGACCACTTGGAAAATTCAATCTCCCAGTTGTGTATAACCGAGGAAGGGCAAACTATTAGTACAGGGCCTTTCTTCCCTGTCTGCTTCCCCTTCAGTAATGTTGAATCAGCAAACTCTCCGTCCTTCACGTAAACAGCAGAAAGGAAAGCTATGGTTTGAATAGTCTTCCCCAGTCCCCTGTTCAAAGAAATAGAACCATTTATTTCAAAAATAAATAAAGCTTATATATACTATATATTCCATCCTTTCCAAAATATAAGAGCACTATTGATTTTCTAAAAGTTAACTTTGAACATTTTCAAATTCAAAATAACATTAAACTATTGAGTTTTGAAAAAATTGTTTCTTGTAACTAGTACTCCCTCTGTCCCAATTTACTTGTCATAATTGAAAAATGCATGTTGATTAAGAAAAACAATATTTTCTCTAAAATACCCTTTTTATTTTATTAATGAGAAAAGCAATGAAAAGATTTGGTTATATGTAGTGGACAGAGAGAAAGTTTGATGAAAGCAATGAGTTATATATTTTTAACGAGTTATAGTTCCAATGGTAAGAGTTGGCTAATTAAATAACGGTAAAGTTGGAAAATTTTGATAAAAAATAGTACAATAAAGGAAAGTGACAAATAAATTCGAACAAACTAAAAGGGAAACCAGGACAAATAGAATAGGACGGAAGGAGTAGTATTTTCCATATAGTTCTAGATTTTCACAATTGTATTGACTATAATCAAATAAATTCATGTAAGTTTAAATGTCAGTGTTATAAGTCAATGTTTCAAAAGTCAATTTTGCTCTTATATTTAGGAATGCAGTCTCTGTGTGTGTGTGTGTGTGTGTGTGGTGTTTGTTTTAGCAGCACGATACTCACATGTCATCTCCAAGAACACCTCCATGATTATTCTTGTACAAGTTGTACAAAAACTTGATGCCTCCTCTTTGATGTTCCAGAAGCCTGCAATTTATAGATGCAGGGACCTGCAATGAAAAGTTCTATCAATAGATTCCTCAAAATATCCCAATTTTAAATTAAGGCCACTTCTTTATATTGTATTGTAACATTTGAAAGCACATATTACTCTAGAATATAAGAACTAGTTAGTTGCAAGTTGAGTAGGGCCGTCACTCTCTACACCTCTCATCAACATGCCAATTAAAGGTTATCTTGCTCTGCAACAGAACTTGAAATACTATCTGAGAGTAGAAAAGTAAAGCACGCCAACTTGACCAGCCTTTTAATACATTAATTAACTACTCATATTAAGTTAAATAACTGTAGAATCTCTTTAAAGCTTCATTCTATTATTTTGCACAAATTTCTGGAAAAATAAAAACCCGCATAAAATTGAGATTCCTTTAAAATATGGAGTGTACATAATTGACAACTACTGAACCTGTCCCCTTATGAATTGGCATCCAACTCTTCTTCCTCTACCATGCACCTTCTAGAAAAACTAAACCAACTTTCGATATGATAGTATAAAATCTATCTGTAAGTATGCACCATTTAATTTCTTGCTGTAATGAACTATGAAGCTTCCATTTTCTGCAACAAAACAGTTTAAACATACCAACGATCAATTGATCCATACTTAATTCACCAATGCCTCTTTAAGAAAAATTCACCAATCCCATACAATAACTCAAACAAAGAGAGGAAACTGAACTTGTAACAAACAAACATCCTGTGATATCATACTTGAAGCAAACATTGTGGTACTTACACATCCAACAAAAATACTCCCTCACTCATCAAGAAAATAGAACTACTCTTTTTGTTGTCATCTTCCCTTTCAAATTTAAGGATTGCATACAGCACAATTACATACCAATTTAGATTTTTTTTTTCAATATTAACTTTAAATGCTGAAATTGAGGTTCAAACAATTGATAACTAGTAAGATGTGGCATTATGGGAAATTGGTGAGAAAGAATTCACCTGAACAACTGGCATTTCTCCTGGTGATGAAAGTACCAAAGGTTCATAGGGACCCGTGTTATCAAACTGCGAAAGATCCGATTTTGATCCGCCAAAGTACCCAATTTGCTTCTCTTCTTCATCATCCTCACTATCATCATCTTCAACATTAACATGGGCTTCTTTTGATTGACATTCTGACTGGGTTTGGGGCAAAGAAAACGGGTCTTGGAGGCGTAGAAGCTGCTGAGAGAGGGAAGATTTGGGAGGTTTTCTAGGGTTTCTTGTAGTTAGGTCAAATTGGTGACGGGAAATTGATGAAGGCTGCGAAGGAGAAGATGATGATGATGATAATAGCAATGACGATGTATGGTTGGTGCAGGGCCTGAGCGTTTCCTTGAAGCTCTGTAATGACATGAGGCTGTGACAATCTGGAAATTTGCACCAATTTCAGAGCCTGAATTTGTTTATTTGAATTTTATTTGAGTTTTTTTTCGTTTTTCCAATCGACAGGTTTCGCCATAGGCAAACAAGGCCAAACCGCCGAGTGTGTGCATCCGAAAGTCAATGGTTATGACTTACAAGTTCAAACATCGATTTTGAAGTCGATATTTGTAAAACGGCCTATATATTTTATACACCAATATCAATAAACAATTCACCCACGCAGCAGGGACATGCCAACGGTCTATTAAAAATTACTATTTGACATAATTTATTTTAAAATAATTTAAATTTTATTTATTAATATAAATAAATAAATAAATAAAAATGTATATTAATTATTATTTTTAAATAATTTAAAAATATTATTAAATTTAATTTATAATTTTTAAAAATTAATAAAAATAAAAATTTTAAAAAAAATTATTTTTAAAAATAAATTATAATTAATTTTAATAATCAATTTTAGATATGGTTGTACAATAGATTCCAGGATGCACATATATCAATAAAGAAATTATTGAATTACATCAATAAACAATTCAAGATACATGAAGCACATATATTAATAAAGAAATTATTGAATTACATAGAGGGTTTTTTGGGTAGAAATTTAAGTAGTTGAATTAAAACACCACTAAAATTGAGTTTGCAGCTGAAGTTGAGTTTGAAAAGTTGAAATCTTTGGATATTATCAGCTTATGTAGTTTAATGTAAATTGTTAGCAATTGCAACTGAAATTATAAAAATGACATAAATTTGCATATAAGAAATGTTTAATATATACTTGTTTATTTTATTATTTCTTAAACCAAAATTTGAATTAATTTATTTAATTATGATTTATCGATCTCACTATTATTGCAACAAATAAAATATCACGGTACCTAAAAAATGTGTTTGATTATAAAAAATTGTCTAAATTATCCTTATAGTATTATAATTTTAGATTAATGAATTATTAAATAAGGGTAAATTAGATAATTTGTGTAAGAACCCGAATTTTTGTGAACAATTACTAATATAAAATTTCCTCTTATGATGTTCGGTAAAATTATTTTTTGCGTCGCTACGTTTCAAGAAATTGAGTTAAAATAATAATATAATGACTAGGGACATTTTAGTCATTTTGACCCGAAAGTTAAAAAGTGCTCAAAATCATAAAACGACTAAAGATCTGGAATCAGCGCAAAAAAATAGTGACTCGAAACGCTGTTGGATTTTTGATTTAACTTGGTCCAGAGTTTATTTTTTGACCGGAGTGTCGTATGAAAAAATGGATAGTGCCGTTGGATTCGCAGCGTGCCAAAACGTAAGAATATAGTATAATATTGTATTTTTCAATTTTTGACTTTTTAAATTATTATTTAATTATTAAATTAATCGACTCGCGAATCCAGGTAAAATAGCAGTTTGAATTTTGAATTTTTATCAGTTGACCAACTGGGACCCACTAACGCACAGTTCCCCAAACTTTTGTCTTTTTCCACTTTTTCCCCTTTTCTTTTTTTTCTTTTTTCTTTTCCCCCTTTCCTTTTCATTCTTTGTCACTTTTCCCCAGAACCCCTCTGCAGTTGCAGATTTACCCAAATCCATAGCCGTCCCTTTCTGCATTGATTAGGACCAAATGAACGTTGTAATTCGCCTTTAAGCTCAGTGCAAACCTAACCCTAATACATTACGCAGCTAAGCAGCCCAAAAATCAGATTTTTAAGTTTCGTTCCTTGTTCTTGGCGAGCAAAGTTTAAAGATTTAATTTAAGGATGTTAATCATCAAATTGATGATTAAATTAGCATCTAGGGTGTGAGTAGAATGATTTTAAGCTTGCAAACGATGATTTTGGTCAAGAACCGAGTTGGTTTAAGCCAATTTACAGTCGAGCTTAAACCCGGACATTCTTGAACAAAGATTCAATCTTTCCTTATGCTTTCGAGCTTGTTTTGTTCGATTTAGGTGTCTATAAGCTTCTTGCAGTCCTAAGGATTGCGTTGGTAGCACTTAATTGAATTTTTATGGCCTTTTTGTGCAAGAATCGATTTTCTGGCAAGCTCGAGGCCGCCGGCCATGACCTCTTGGCCGGAGCCGAGGAAAGAGAACACGAGTTTCCTGTTCTCGAGGTTCTAGGCCACGGGGTTGTAGATTTTGGGTTTTTCAACAATCAAGCCTTCAAGAAACTGCCTTCCCCCTTAAAATTCATGCCCTTATATGCTCGAATGGTCTCTACCGTGTCTTGCTGCTGTCGGCCGGCCGGCAGACGACCTACTGAACGGTGTCGGGGAAGAGGGTGTTGACTAGGTTAACCGATATTTGGTTTGACCTAGTCAACTACTATTTGACCAAGCTTATTTCAAATCCATTATATTATTATTATTATTATTATTATTATTATTATTATTATTATTATTATTATTATTATTATTATTATTATTAT
>JAUMHB010026402.1:0-11845 GCA_032359685.1 Pittosporum tobira
TTATTATTATTATTATTATTATTATTATTATTATTATTATTATTATTATTATTATTATTATTATTATTATTATAAGTTGTTCTGAAATAAGTTGTGCCAAACAAAAACAAACCCATTATGCTCTGTTTGGCACAGCTTATTTTAAAACATTTAAAACTTATTTATTAACTAAAACAAATTACAAGCTTAAAAAAATACCTACTGACCAATTTTCAAATAAGTTGAAAATACTATTATACTCAAGTTATAACTTCTTTTTTTTTAAATTAGCAAAAACAAACACTTTTAAGATAATTTATTTTTTAAAATAAGTTATAATCAGGGTCATAAGCTTTTCATTAAAAAAAAAAACAAAATAATAATAATTTAATACACATAGACAAAATTTTAAAATAATATTACATTGACCGTCAAAAAAAAAATTGAAAATATGAGCAAGTTTAAAATTTAGATTATAAAATAAAAATGCTCAAATTAAGTATTTCAAATTTTTAAATTTTATTTTTTAAAAATATTTTGTTAATATCATATATTAAAAAAATAAGAAGAAAAAAAAATTATAGTCCGAGCAACACCGGGCAATTAAACTAGTTATTACAAAAGATACATTCTTTACCAATCATGTCTTTACAAAGGTAATTGCTATTTTCACTCAAAAAAAATAAAAATAAAAATTACACGAGTGAAACCCATAAATAAAGAGCTTTTAGAATACGAGTGAAAATAATATTAAACCCATAAATAAAAATAGCACTTTCTATTTACAAATGAATTGAGGGCTTGGAAATAATCACACAATTGCGGCTTCACGTATATTTACATACATTGCAAAGCATCACGCCACACGTTTTGCGTCTTAAAAACACTTTTTCGAATAGTCCAGCTTCACATATAATGCAAAACGTCAAACATATTTATCTTCTAAAATTTTTAGGTCTACATTTTTCTTAAAAATCTCCTGTTACATTTAATTAAAATATAGTCAAATTCTTTTGGCCACCAGCCACCACACACGTAGGGGTACTAGTTTATTGATAAGAGGACTATTTACAACACTCTGATTATTCGGCCAATATCTCCAAAGGCCTGGTTTGTCATTATTTATTTTTAAATAGTTTAATATTTTATTTGTTAATTTATATAAATTGTAAAAAAAAATAAAAAAAAATTAACAAATATTTTTAAATAAATTTATATTATTTAAAATCAACTAACATAAACTTTTTTAAAATAATTTTTTTTAAAAATAATTATAAAATAATAAAATAAGTTGTGTCAAACCAAACAAAGTCAAGCATCAAACTTTGGTAGTTATTCATTTTGATAAACATACACCAAAACGATTAAAGGTGTGATGATAATACTCAGTCCATGAAATTAGACTTCCTCGAGAGAGTGACCCTTTCGAACCTCATTTAGATAATGCCGAGTGACCCTCTTGAGCCTTTTGCCCCGCCTACGAACTTCACTAAGCAAGCAAGTTATTCCATGGACTCATAGTAACACCTCTGTTCACAGGGAGCTTCATCAGATCTTCACCTTGAAATACTTGGCCACTAATCTATCTATCTATCTATATATATATATATACACGCTTTCTGCTGCTCTCTCTCCCTCTCTCTCTCTCTCCCACTCTTCTTGTTTCTTCATCCTCCACTTTTTCTTTTTTTTTTAATGGCCGGAGCAGCTCCTTCACCCCGCCACATTATATTCCACAATTTCTCCGGCCAATTCGATGTCGCATTCATCACTATAACCTCCACTTCCACCTACTCATGATTACCAGAAAAACATAGCATCACCAGACAAGCTATTCTCACCTTCGGCATTTCCAACCTCAACATCCTACAACTCAAGTATCAAGAAAAGCCCGATTCTCCGTTTGACACGCATCCCATAACCATGAGGATCGCCAATATCAGTTTCTTGATTTATTGTTTCCTCATTCACTGGTTTGGATACGATGCAGAGCTCAGGATGATTCCAATGACGATGACTCGTCATACTTCTGCCAACACACTTCACCAAGCTGTGAGATTGCTTGATTACTTTTCACTTGTGGCTTTTGCCTCGATTCTATTCACAGCAGGCTCTGTTTACCCCTTTGTTTATGTACTTTTCGTGCTCTTTTCAGCCAAGCTAGTGCTTCGCCTTACGAGAAAATTTTCACCTGAAACTCGAGGACGATAAGGTAACCCAAGTAGGCGCCCTTTGATTCAAGCATTTATCGATGACAGAGACATGATTCCGTAGTAAACTGGTTCCTATTGATTAAGGATCAGCCAACCAGTTCATAACGTCCCACTTAACAGTGTCCAAATTATGCGCCCACCACCCATCTTATACGCAGATCATGATTTCCGTATTGGAATTTAGACTTTATGTTGCAGTTTTTCCTTTTTTCTGGAAAAATATCATTTCTGCATGAATTAGTATATATTTTTCTACCGAAAATTAGTTATTATTCTACGTTTTCAAGGAATATTATTACAAGTATGCATCAATTTCATAATCAAACATTAAGTACAGTTCTGTAGGTAGCAGCACCTACGTGACCACAGGAATCTAAGCAGGGGGAGAAAAAAAAAAAACTAAAAATCCATTATAATGCTTCTCATTTTGCCAACAAAACTAAGAATTTGCTAGTCTAGCCTCCATTAAAGAGATTTGAGATGATACTTGTGTGCAGGAAAAATCAAAAATTTATATAAAAATTAAAAATTAAAGGCTCCAAAATTATGGACAAACGACTGCCTAGTCATTAAAGTAATAAATCCACAAACAAGGAGCAAATGTAATTTATTTTTTTTTAAACTTCTTGCTAAGGATTCAAGTAATGTGACAGAGTCAACACAACCTACGACTTACAGACAAATGACGAAGATTAAGTTAATGAATTCTATAGCCCAAGCTTATTTAAGATGAACTCCAACCAATGAACATATAACTTACCTCAAACCTAAGACTCCAACATTATTGTCTTTTTGTAATAACAAGAAATTTCTCTAGAGCTCACCACACTGAGCGCTAACCAAAACCTACTACCAGTCTAACCTTCTAAACTGCATGGATAGGACTGTTGCCTGAGGACATGCCCGAACTGTCCGACGCACGATTAGCATGGAAAGCAGACTGCTGCCTATTCGAGCCGTCAAGTAGCTTTACTGAGAGAGACGAGGGTCCCGCTTCACCTATAGATTCCCCTAAGCTGAGTTTCGACATGCCGATCATCTCGTCAACATTAATTGGACTCTTCGAATGCACTGCCGTTGGCTTAAGCACCTCATGGCTTTCTGTTTTAACTGGCTCTGAGCTGCACGCGGACCAAAATGGGTAGGGAAATGGGACAAACGGAGGGATATAAGTTGGGTAGACAACTGGGTAACAGTATTGTGAGTTCTCTAACTTCGGAGGTGCGGGTTCAGCGTCATTAGAATTGGCAGATTCCATTGATTCACATTCTTCTTCCACTGCCGAACAAGGCAATGGGTCGATTTGTGTTTCGTCTTGTGGACGATTGACAGAAAAGAAATCCCGCGACATCATAGGAGTTTCGACAGACTACAAAATTCCAAGAAAGACAAGATACAAATTAACATACATGCTCAAGGACCAAATCATATACCTAAATACAGAAAGAGAAAAAAAAAAACTTACTTCATCAGCTACGATATCGAACAGGCTAGATCTTCGCTTTCTCCTCGACATATTGGTTTGCCTGATGAAATACTTCTGGGCATGGCTTGCCACCTGAGTGGGTGTTCTTGAAATTACATAATTGCGTGCTATCCCACGCCAATCACCTTTCCCAAGCTTTTGCAAACCAAGTAAGAACATCCTGTGCTCCTCTTCAGTCCATGGGGTACCTGCAAATCAAAATTAAACCATTTTCTCAAATAAGAAAGGCATGTATTAAATTAATCCTATGCATCAAACATGCCAAATGATCTTGACCCACGAACATTCTGTCCTTTACTCTGATGACAATTTACACAAAACCCATTGAAAGAATCCCACAGCAATTTCACAAAGATAGGGGTATTCATAAACATCCAAGGCGAGAATCAACTCAAAAAGCACTTCAAAATAATTAAACTAAAAGCGATATTGCAGATACTCAAAAGACTATCACTGCTTGAAAAGTTAGCATCTGAATGAGGCCCCAAACGTCATCAAAAGATCCAAATGTAACAAATATTTATCCAACTGCTGAACTCTGTGTACCGCAACCCCTTTTGTTGATTGTTGCATAGCTACAATTAAAAATATTTTAAGTTTTATAACCGATTATTGTATAGATGCTCCTCTTAGAAACAAAGGACAAAACACGTTTCAAAGAATATGTTCAGTTAATTCATGAGGTTATAAACAAATTAAATTATCATAACAATAATATTCCTCAGACATGGGATATATTGCTCAAGATGTCAATTTAAGTCTTCCGAATGTGGCCCATTAGTGGGGGCGAGCACATGGAATCGGCTTTTGCTCCAGGTGGTATCAACAGCCAATTGAACTCGTATAGTTCCAACACTGGCTGGAAAACCTCGAAACCAGCTCTGAAGCCATTCTTTACTCAAACTCCACTTGGATAAAGGCAAAATGTAAAGAAAAGTACAAATTTAAAGTTGCAGCTTCAACTGGGTTAATGTATTAAACCTTCAAACCTACTCAATAAAGTTTTTCAAGAATCCAAGCTCCAGTTGCTCAAAAACCACTCTTCACTTGATTTACAGAATTTTAGCAAAGCATGCATAGAGACAGGACAAATCTTTGATTATTTACCAAGCATGTTATTACAAATGAATTGGGGTTTCGCAAACAATCCGCAATTGAAGATTCACATACATTATGTAGCTTCACATATACTGCGAAGCTTTGTATCTTTGATTCTTCACCAATCATGTTATTAAAAAATGAACTAGGGACTCCAAAACAATCACAATTGATATTGCAAATTCACATATAGACAAAAAATTCACACATTGTCAAGTTTCTCATATATTGCGAAACTTTACACCTTTAATTCTTAAAAAAGCATGTTATTACAAATGAATTGAGGGATCCAAAACAATCGTAATTGATGTTGCGAAGCTTCACACATATGTGCGAAGACCCCTAAAAGAAAAGTTACAAGCAGTCAATAAGATACCTGTAAATTTAGCTCCATATGATATTTAAATTAGTAAACATGATCACAACCAAATGACTGTCCTCTCTAAAAACTACTCATAATTAAGAAATGAAGTTAAACTCTGAATTCTGATTTTTCTTTGATTATATTTGGCCGAAAACTAAACTGTTCATCATTAAATTAAGCTGATCCAAGGCTAAAGTTAATCTAAAATGCTAATCATTCATTCCACAAAAAGCGTCCGCATTCTCACATTTTTTAAGTTCCATAAAAAGGTATTTTTGTTAATGACACAAATTGACACAGTACCCTCAAGTTAAACATTGCAAATACATTACCATGCAGCAGTTTATTATGGGCAGAATGGTATGCTTTTGCAGTATTCACGCCACTAAACATTAATTATTTTAATCCTTAGTACCAAATTCTGCAAATGCTCCTCCTATGTGGGAATAGTATTTAAAATATTAAGCACAACATCGTCAGATTCAGTTACACAGACCCTTATATACATACACAGCCATGACCAAGATTGGATCTTTCTCTCCAAAAATAAGAAAAGGAAAATGACTGAACCTTTCTTTCTTTCTCTACTAGATGATGAGCCAGCAACAAAATCCTCAGAAGCGTAGCCATCGGCGGCTCCTCCGTTATCAGGGGTATCGCCGGGAGAATCGTGGCCGTTGGGTGCACCGTTGTTGGATCCGGTGTAGTGGGTCAAGTTACCCATACTGGCGCTCTTACGGATCGACGATCCATCAGTCAATCGGACCCCAAACAGCTTAACGCCCCGGTTCGGACAGGTCCGCGAGTTGTGACCGTTATGACTGCAATGCGAGCAGCGCCTCGTCATGTCTCTGAATAGATGCCTGGCGATTTTAAAGATTGGATTTTTTTATTAGAGAAATGTAAAGAGAAGGAGATTACATGATCCGATAGGGAATTTGGGGATTAGGGTTTGTTTGTTGGATTTGGATTGAAGGGTATTTTATTAGAATGGATGGTTACAAAATATGAATACAGATTATATAGATTTAGAGAGAGAAGCAAATCAGGTGGGAGAGAGAAAAGAGATTTAGGACTGAGAGATAAGAATAGCTATTTTAGGTTGTTGTAGGAAGGATTTTGGGGTTCGTGTCTTTTTATTATTATTTTATTTTATTATGCAACGTGTGTTTTTTGGGTTTCAATATTAGCACCCAATTTTTTGATGGTGACACTCCACATATTTATACAAAAATTGTATATATTGACGTTCGACGTTTTTATTTATTTTGAGTTTTCAATGCGTGGAAACCGACAACACTTATTGCATCATTTACTAAACGATGCTTATATTTTTAATAAATAATTATTTTATTAATAACATTTTGTATATGAATATTTATACATAACTCGTCCAAAATTACATAAAGTACAAATTTTGATATATGAAATTTAAAATTTAAAATCTAAAAATAAATATATTTTATTTTAATTAATATTATAAATTATATATAAAATATTATACAATAGCATATAACATTGAAAAATCATTCAATTTTTATATTATAATTTAAATTTTTAAAAATTAATATAATTCAAAATTAATTTTCATCTTAAAATAGCGACGGTAATTTTTAATAATGATTTTAGTTTTAACAATAGTCAACATAGGATCAGTTTATATTGTGACGAATTGACGATCAATCATGTTCATCTCTATCTTATCCCGTCTCGTACATACATATAAATAAAATAAAATAAATAAAAAGTAAAAGCATTATATAAATAAAAACCTTATCACCACCTTATCCAAATTTCTAACCCCCCTTTATGTTAGCCTTTAAAAAGCAGGGTGGCCCCATTTGGATTATTGCAAATTATTATTTTTATTACTACTGGAAGAGACTAGCTCTGATCTATTTTACTTACAAAAAAATTCAACAGTTTAATGGTTAAGCATGCTCTAATTGGTAATTAAATTGTAGTAGTAGTAGTAGTACAATTATATATATATATATATATATATATATATAAGTAATAAATTAAGCAAATCTTTACTCAGTCTTCAAAGCTCTTATTTAAAAAATAATTTTTACATAGGAAGAAAGTATTTTTTTTAAATAAAAAATTTAGTATAAAGTTTCATCTTTATTTTGTATAATAAAATAAAAAGTTAAATATAATAAGAATTAATTCTCAAACCGTTAAATCTTTTTTTTTTTTTTTTTAATCGAGTAAGTCCGCTAACAGGTGTGAAAACCCTGATCAAGATGACTCTTATTTTTACATTTATTTAGTTGGAAAAATAAACTAGAGATTATCACGTCGACTCTCAAATGGGAGATGGGGAGAAATTTGATCCACGTTCACCTTGAAGGAGTGAAGGACAGGTGGTGTGGACCATTGAAATCCATCAGAAGAAGAATCAGAGTGGTATCTTGGTCCACCTTGCTTCAAGGATGGCCACGTGATCATCAACTAACAACTGTTTGGACGGTAGATAATAAAGGTGGTCCCACTCTATCCTCATCTTTCGTATATAGTAATGTTTTGTTCCGTGTGTCGTCCTACTTTGACCTTTTCCACCACTTAATTACTTGTTGTCTCACCTACCATATTTATCATTATTCTCCTATATACAAATGTGTCCAAATCTCCTATCGTATTTATTACGTATTTTATTTATTATCTTAAATTTAATTATATAATTATATTATATTAAAATAATATAAAATTTATATTTCTTTTTTACAGTTAATAAATTTAAATAAAATATAACTGCTAAATTATATTTAAGATAGCATGTACAAATTGTATAGTTACTTATAACTATATTCACTATTGAATTTTCTTTTTATTTTATTTATTTATTTATTTATTTATTTATTTAATTTTTTTTAAAATCAATAAGTAAATTTAAGTGACATAGAAAGATTTATTATCCAAACAAGTTTAAATTATATATATATATATATATATATATGTACAATAATCCATTTTCAATATATTTGAAAATTATTATACTTGAAATTTTAAAAAAATATGTAAATCATATGTAATTAAATCTTATCTAACTTTGATTTTTAAAACTCAATCAATCTCATGATAAGATAACTTCATAAAACTCTATGTTCAAATTGTAATTTCTTATATTTAGAACATTATATTACATTTTCTCTAATTATTTTCAATTTCATAATATAACAAGCATTCAACGAGTAATAACAATATACAAATCACGTACTCCGTATATTTTATATGATTATACAATCATGCGCTCAATCATGTGTTTCATCAAAATAAGCTCAAATAAATATATACTTGCAATTTAAAATTAGATAAATATTTGAAATATATGTAAATCAAATAAGATAATTGGATAAATATTATCTACTATAATTTTAAAATTTTAAACAATTATAATTAAATAACTCCACATATAATAACTAATATTCAATCATACTTTTAATTCGATAGCACTTTACAAGGGAATAGTTGATATTTAAAAAAAATTACGAGTTTGAGTAATATACAAACTAAATGAGTAGGATAATAGAAAAATTTGTATATTTTAATTTTTAAAACTCCATCAATAATAATAAGATAACTCCACAAGAACTCTATTATATTCTCGCTCTTAGTTTTATATTGTGATGTCTAAATTGTTGATTTGTATGAATTTGGGTCATGTAATTCTAATTTGTTACGAATAGTTTAAAAATAATATATAGTTAATATACTCATAAACAATATGTAAGTGAAAGAAAGAAAAACTTATATCATTTATATTTAGGTAAAAAGTATATGTATTACTCTTTCGTTTTACTTTTAATTCAATGATACGTCATAAGCCTATATGTGACATTTTAAAAACTAAATAAATCATACCAGTTTGAAAAATATACAAATTAGATGAGCAAGGTAATGTATAAATCTCACCTGCTTTGATTTTTAAAATTCAATCGATAATATTAAGATAATTCTACAAAATTATTTACAAATGCAATAATTATTTATCCTCTGAAAGTAACGATTCGACTAGAGTATCGCTTAAATGTGGATGATTAATAAATACTCACATAAAATTAAAATATTTACAGTGGATTCTATTGCTAATTTTAAGCTATCACATTAAGACATCAAATGATAATCTTATATTCTCATTTTTGATTTTATATTATGACTTTTGAATTGTTAATCTTATATTTTAGTTGAGTTGTTTGCTTCAATTGTTGTACCTTAAATATTTATTGAAATCGACTTATAAAATAATATGTGTGTCGTACATATTTCAACTTAATTGTAAGAATAGTGAAGCAATTGTCATCACCTACTCTTGGCCTCGAGTCTACTTATCAAAATACATTGGACAAATTAATATTAATTCTATTTTGAATTTTATAAGTTAAGTGAAAAATCAGTAATCATAATTAAATTTGAAACTTAAGGATTACCTCACAATAATAATGTCTTTGGTGGAGACCAACATAGCCCAATATGACACATCATAGTTCTAAGGGCCTTAATCTACAGAATATCTCAAACGAGCAAATGATTTTAAGGTTCTGTTTACTCAAATGGCGGACTCATTTCCCCTCACAAACACACGTTTTTTCTGAAAATCATTCAAGTTGAGATGATGAGCCCAACCCAGCTTTCGGATTTGGGCTTAGGTACTTAAGAGCCCACTTGGATATGCATCTTTACAGTGAAACCCTCCTCAAACCCCAAACACACAACAACCACAACAAAAAAAGCCAAAAACGAAAATAAGTACTTGATTACTCACTTCAGCACATAACAGTTGAACCAATAATCCTCTGAATGAGCATAGTACAATCCTCACTTTATAAACATTTTTGTTTCACGAAAAATAGTTTTTTTCTTGTTAATGATAGAATAAAATAATAAAAATATACTCAAAATCTTTATTATTTTTATTATTATGTCATTATTATTATTATTGAAAATTTAGCTATTCTATCCCACAAAAGATTACTTACTTTGATTTTTTGGTTAAATTAAGCAATTTTAAAGTTTATTAAATTAATTAACCAAATTTATTAAATTTTTGACACTCACAAATAATTTGATGTAGTCTCTAATGATTACTATTTCATTGACTATATATATATATATATATATATATATATTAAGAATAGTTTAAATTTTGATTAAGAAAATGATTAATATGATAATAAAAAAAATTAAATTAAACCAATTTTATAGAATGAATGGGGTATATTATATTAAAAAATAAATACGTAATAAAATATATAATTGTAAATCTTCTAAATATAACTATTTTTGAGAAGCAACAATAAAGCATAATCATAGTATGGCTTTTTACAGGTTTCATCATGTGCAATAAAATGGAATGATTAGGTAGGTGTAAGCAAGCTACACTCAATAACCTAATGAATACATTTTAAATGATTAAGTCCTCATGCATGTGTCAACAGACATAATAATTATGTATTAGTCATTTCCAATCATATAAACAGTTCCATTCAACATTAATTAATTAGTACTAATTCTTAACTGTAATACCGCTTTCAAGAAACGATTCTGTTAACGGTTTTAATCACATGGTTACCAGCTCAGCCATTACCATGGTCCCAGATACCTGCGGACCCCACCGGGGCATCCTACTCACTTTCTTGGTAATAGTTGCACATGTTCTCGTGCACGTGCGGCGCACCCTTGATCAAAGGTTGTAACTGTTTTTTTTTTTTTATTCTGGTTGGACGGCTACGATCTCTGCCGTACATGATCATATTGTGGTTTCACCGACCACGGGAGAAAGTGGGTAACAGGCGAGAGAAATTGGATGTTTTGATTAAAAAATTTGTAGTTTTTGACAAATGATTTGGAAATGTTTTTTAAGAATGGGGGATTGGACCGTTGACGAGATCCGAAAAAAGTAGTTTGACCGCAGAGCGAACGTGCGGGTGCACATGGAGTGCACGTGTTATTCGCTGTGTACAGAACGGAATGCGTAATGTTATAGATAAAATTAAACAATTCGAATTCAATTTGATATAATTTAATTAAAAATTCATTTGAAATATTAAATAATAAAATATTAATATATTTTAAAATTCACTTGAATTTTATTAAGTTATTTTTTTTATTAATACTTGATATAATTTTTTTTTAAATTTTAAATTATTCAAACTCAAATTATATATTTGTATTTGACTTAATAATTAAACAAAATTTTAATATATTTTATTTTAAATTTAATAAATTATAACAATATAATTTGAACAAATTATACTCTATTCATTTTGATTTATTTTTTATTCCAAAATGTGTGCCACGGAGGATCCACGTGAGTGGTAATGATGAAGTTACGGTTTGTGAGGAACCCTAGGCGAATGGTGAGCGAGTTGCACGATGTTGAGCAGGGCTCCAATGGTTTGTCCAATTGCTCTTAGTAATTCATTAGACATAGAATTACAGAACTGCCCTTGTAAAATCCCAGTACTTACTATAGCCAAAATAGCAGATGTCAGAGCATTCTGCACGATCGATGCTGACATTGTTTATTGCATCTTATTTGAGATAATTTACTACAGAATTTAAGGACATTTTGTCTACTGCATCTTATTTGAGATAATTTAATACTATAAAATTTAAGTGAAAAAGTCATATTTTTTCTGTTTTATTTATATTATAATATTTATTTTTTAAACATCTTATATTATTATAATATATTTAATT
>JAUMHB010026402.1:11945-23643 GCA_032359685.1 Pittosporum tobira
TATTTTACGTCTTGATAGTTGTCATTTTATATACTTGAACACTCACCAAACTCTAAAATAAAACATAATTTTCGTCCATGTTGGGGCAGTGATTTGACTAACCTTTCGGACTTAATTCAAATATGTTGTTCTATTATTGGATTCATCATCAAGTGTTTTATTTTAATTAAATGATCATATGTGTATTATTTAAATAATTTATTAAATATTAATTAAAATAAATAAATAATTGTTTAAATTATTATAAAACAAATGATAAACTAAAAAATAAAAAATATAATATTAAAATTAATTGACTTGAATGAACATAAAGTACAAGCAACAAAATTGGTGCTGGGTTAGTGACATGACCACTATCACTGACATAACACATAATTTCGATAAACAAACAAAATCTCATATTGGCTTTGAATTCTCTCTATGCATATCACAAAAGTGAAAATATCCCCCTCCCCCCCCTCCCCTTTTTTTTTACATATGCACATTTAAGTGCACCGAAGAGTAACAAAATTAAAAGTCATGATGATTTGAACTTTGACAAATGACAAAATACTTTGTCCACATGCCACTCGCATTGTTTGTAATATTTATCTTTTAAGAATTTAAAAGCGCAGTTTTCGATAATATATCTCGAAAAAAATAATAAAATGATAAAATGATGATGATGATGAACAACATTTATAACTGAGTTATGGTGTCTTCCTCCTTACGGACGACACCTTGTAATTCCTTTGTTCTTGTATGAACTAACTCTCTCAAGATTGATTGAAAGTCACAAATACATCATTTATTGCTATGCTTCAAAAAAATAGACAAAAACGGTTGCTATTTTAATGTATTTTCGTACTTCATATGTTCTCTCTACTAAATTAGTAGTATTAGAGTTATGGCTGCAATATAGCATTTCACACAAATAAAGAATAAGTAATTTGATAATATTGTTACTCACATGTTATATCATAAATTCGTTAAGGTACAATGTGAATTTTATCTCCTACATTAATTGTGTACTGTAAAGTTAAAAACTAATATACAAAAATAAATTTTAAAACTATCAATTTAAACTTTTAATTCAATATAAAATTTTAAGAATTATAGTGAAGTATTTCTATAACACAAGCATAAATTGAAATTATAATCGTGTGCATAATTTTTAACTTATTACTCCCTCCGTCCCAATTAATTTGCAACGGTTTAACTTTATGCAGAGTCTAAAAAATATGTTTGATATTATAATTTTAAATAGAATAATAGTGATTGATATTATTATTTAAAAAAAAATAGTAAAGTAGTAGTTAAAGTGGTGGGACATATTATTGATATAAGAATTTATAATATGATAATAGTGTTTGAAGTGATGGGTCATATTTGATAAAATAAAAATAATTTAAACAATTAATATTATTAAAATTTTCAAATTGGGCATGTTGCAACAATATTGGACGTCCAAAAAACATAAATATTACAATATATATAAAATGAAAGAAATATTATTTTTCAAAATTTAATTTTTTTATTGTCGGTAGGCTGGATACTCCTGGCTGTGACGACTTTCTCTTTTAGAGAGCATCATGAGCACCGAGCAAGAGAAATTGTGCGAGACAAGTACTCTAGATATTAATATAGACAAGTACGTGCCACTAAATTAACCACCGGGTATGGAATGTGGATCGAGTAACCCGACATGTGAACCTAACTCATTAATGATGAAACTGTAGTTGGACCGAGTAACCCGACATATGAACCCGACTCACTAATAATGCACATCTAATTGTGGGACGCAGGTATCCGCACTTCATGATTCTATGATTGCGACTTGACTTTGCACAACTCCGTAACTTTGTAATGTCTAATCACTCTATCGTGTTCCAAAACCCCATCATGCATTTAGTGATTTAATAGTCTAACTCACTTTTAAATATTATTAAATTAATATATTGTAAAAATTTGTGCTTAAAATATTAAAATTGTTTAATTGAAATTGAAATTGAAATTTTTATTGTAATGTGTATTCCACTTAATAGAGCAGCATCATACTAATGTTATCACACACAAAAAAAAAAAAAAAAAAAAAAAAAAAAAAAAAAAAAGCTACACTATAATGTTACGAATATTAGTCCATCCGCCTTTGCAACGCTTTATTTGTTTATTTAAATTTCCAATACTATTTAGAACACTTCCCCTTATAGAAAGTTTAGATGAAAGTACATGATTACATTATCTTTAAAAATATATCATATGTTGACAAATAAAAGTACTACTTGTCTCCTATTATTATGACCAAACTCAAATACAATCAATGTTCCAATAAAATTTGTGTTCGCTCTATTTTAAAGTAATAGTTTTTTTAGTAAAAAAAATATTTTAAAATAATTCTCATTTGTATTTCTTAGAAGAACATTGTAATTATTTTCATATATTAGTCCTAATATCTTTTATCTTTCAAATGAATTTTAATTTACTAAAATTATAAATAAATAAAAAATTATATCTTGTTCACAACTTTTTGTAAAGACATAGTGCTAAAACGACTATTAGTTTAATTTTAAAATATATATACTAAGTATGTTGAATAATTAATTTAAAATTTTAATATGCGTCAAAAAAAATTATTTATATTATGGAACAAACTGAGTAGTAAGAGACAATCATTTAAGAAATTTTGAGAGACAAAATAATTTAAACATTCTTTTATTCTTTTCTTTTCAAATTTGTAGATGTAGAAAAAGAGTCTCGGAAATAAAGACAAATAATACTGCTTCTATTTGAAAATAATAATTTTTTTAGATGATGAAATTTGTTTTAAAATAATTATCATTTATAATTTTTTAAGAGAGGATAATGGATATTTTTTATAATACCTCTAATTTATCTTATTTTTTCAATGTATTTTAATTCTTTAATTTATTTTATTATATTACTCATAATTTTTAATAAAAAAATAAAAATTAAATTAAAAATCAATATTTATTATTGGTCTTAATATGTGTGTATCAATTTAAAATGACTATTAATATGTAATTGAGAGAGTAATGGACGGGGACAAGACCGTAAATGACAATTAGAAGTTGGCGAGAAGCATGAAACGAGAGCAAATGGGCCGAGATCACGTGCGAATCACATGGGAAGTTGCCCCGTACGGGCAAGAGAGGGCGAGTGTCATAATGAGAGGGGGGGCTACTGTCGGGACGCGAATGTAGATCCATTATTGGGGTTAGGGAACACGTGGGACAGCTAGCACGCACTCGTAGGGACACCTAATCATCACCCAACATCTTGTCGGAAAACACAACAGTTTTACTTAGTACAAACACTCATTTTTTTAATTACCTTCGTCCCAAATTTCCTGCCTCATTAAATTTACCAGTCGGCGCACATGCATTGCATATGACTTTGTTTGGCATCCGTTATTTTAAAATAAGTTAAAATTTATTTATTAATTTTATTATAAATTATAAAAAAATGTTAATAAATTAATTTTTAAAAATTAATTAAAAATTTTAAAATTAATTATAATAAATATTTTAAAATAATTTATAAATTAATAAAATAAGTTGTACTAATCAAAACCTACGTATCATATTTTTTTTAAAATAAATACTAAATAAATAACTTAATTAATTAAAAATAAAGTTGTCAAAATTTATTTTCATTGTTGTAAGAACCAACCAAGAATAGAAGGCTTCAATAAAAAGAAGTTATTTAAAACTCCTCTCACTTTATAATATAGATATTTTATGAAAAAATATTTTAGTTTGAGGTCATATTAGGTATATTATATTATATTATGCAAAATTACAAATTTAGTATTTTAAGATAAAATGATAATATTGTCTTACTAAAAATATATAATAAAACGAAATCGTTTTGTAATCCGAAGAGACCCAACCAAATCCAATACTAATGGGACAGATATGGAAGCACAAACAGGGAACATGGCAGATATGAGAAAAAATGAGTTCAAACTCCATTGGGTTTAGGACCGGTATGAGGAATAGTATTTACCGTCTCAAATCTACCGATTACGTATTTGTATATATTATTTTATATTTATTATTTTAATACATATTTAATATTATATATTTTAATTTAGTAAAAATGTTATGAATCTATTGTAATTAAGTAAAATTATTAAGAATTTATTAGAATTTAATAAAAACGACATAACGAGTATAGTTTATGAACTTTAGTATTAGAAAAAAAATTAAAATAATTTTTTTTCAAACCGAGGCTAGACGGAGCAAGTATGAGATTATATGTGTCGGGGCGAGCAGGACGAATATGGAGAAGAAAAATTTTAAACGAAGTGGGGATGGAGTGGGAGTATCCCCGACTATACCCGACCTATTATGAGGTCTATTCTTTTATTAAAAATATTAATCTTACAAAATATAATGTAATATATTTACCTTTTTCCTTTTTGTTTTTATTTTTGACAATCACGAATACATAACCTATGTTGAGTTTACATAATAAATCAAATAAATACTTTATTTTGTTAATTATTAATGTATTTTTTAATTTGCACAGACGTTTTCAATAATCTACCAAAATTTTTGCATAGCCCCTAACCGAAAAAATATTCGATGTAACAATTACACCATATCATTTTTCTGATATGGTATAACCTTCCAATAAAATTATTATATTTAATTAAAAGTGTCATTATCAGCAAATGATCCATTTAACACTGGTTAAGGAAAAAACAGTTAAATCAAATATCCTAAAATCACTCTAATTGTCGAAAATCTCTTTCCCTCTCTTAAAATCGTTATGTTTTGATTTATACGCTCTCTCCTAAATTTAATTTGGCGCCTAATTGCTCACATCAATATTCATATGGATATTCTCATTCTCTTTCATCTCTTATTACTCCATTTTTTTCTCGCTCGTCTCATTATTCTATTAATAATTCAAAGTCCATTTAATATAAGAAAAAAAGATTTGAATATAATGTAACAAAATAAAAATATAAGAATTAAGTAGTTTTTTACCAAAGATAAATAAATTATGATATTTACAAATTAAAGTATTAAAGTCAAACTGAAAAATGAATTGAAATTAAGCTAATAAGAGAACAAAAAACTATAAGTTTTAGATTCTTAAAACAATTTTATTTATAATACATATTTCCAATAATTTTTCTTCTTAATGAAGCCCAACAAAAAAATCTTCTCACAATTTTGAAACTCATTTAAATTTAAAATCTCAATTCAATAAATATAAAATTAAGTATCTTGAACTAATATAATTTTTTTATTTAATAATTTAAAAAATATTATATTATAAATTTTAATATACTTAAGATATTAACCATTTATAAGTTTATTAAATATCAATAACCATAATTCAATAATTATATTAACTACTTCAAAGTTTGCAAGATGTTGATATATGCACATTCTAAGTACATTAGAAAATTATAAAATATAATTTAATAATATATTATCTACAATACCATAATAATGCATAATTAGGAACTTATCATCACAATTTAAAAAAAGGTCATATATTCAAAATAATGAGAAAATAGTCATTAATTTTATATAAAATTACTAGTTAATTAAATAATTTAGAGGTTTATTTTTAATACTTCCAAATTTAATATCTTATAAATTAAACCTTTTATGAATTTACTTTCATAATATGAACTTGATTTGTTTTTGTTATTAATAATAGTAGTGATACAATATTTTTATTCATATTATATTTTAATTTATATATCTTTTTTTTCTTTTTTGAGATTAAATTAAAAAATTAATCTTATTTTTATATATAATTTTGGTTATAAAAAAATTAATATCAAACACATGCCTTACAAGGACATTTGGACTCTCCCATTTTCACATAAGAAAAACTCTCTTAGAGAGTCCAATTGTGTTAAACTACTAAGAATTAAATATTAAAATTTTCACATAATAAATGAACATTGAGTCATCAATAGAACAATGAGATAAGCTAGAAAAAGATGGAGCAATAAGAGATGAAAGGGAGGGAGATTATCTGAATGAATATTGATGTGGGAGGTTATGCGCCAAATTGAAAATTTAGGAGAGAACGTAGAAATCAAAACAGAGCTATTTTAGGAGAGAATGAGAGATTTTTGGCAATTAGAGTGATTTTATGAGATTTGATTTAACTGTGTTTTCTTTAACCAGTGTTAAATGAATCATTTGCTGATGAAAACATTTTCAATTAGATGAAATAATTTTATTGGAAAATTACATCATATCAACAAAATGATACAAAATAACATGGTATAACGATTATACCAAATATTTTCTCTCCTTAACCACTTATTACTTGAATTTGCGCTTTTGTCGAATGTTTGGGTCGTCTTAATTTGATTAAGTTTCATAACATAATTGATTATCATTTTTTTAAAAGTGAATCACGAATAAATAAGTTATATTGATTTTACGTAACATATCATAGTTAAATGGAAATAATAATATTAATAATAATTTGTTGGTTTTACAAAAATATATTATTAATTTTAAATTTTAGAATTTTTCATATTGACCACGAATAGTATGTTAAATTGGTTAAATGGTCTAATCCTGTTTGGAATCGATTATTGAAATTGATTATAATTTATTCTTAAAAATATTGTCTTAAAAGTATTTTTTTTGTTAATTTAAAAAAAAAATATAGATTAATTATAACAATATTTTTATATTATTTGAAATTTTTAATTAATAAATTTTAAATTATTTAAAAATAAACTATACGGTTACAATAAGATGTGGCGTTTTGTTACTAATAATAATGGAGATTCTTTGGAAATCATTTGAACTTAATCATAATCTCAAACACCCTAATTTTGAAAACCTACTTAATTATGAGAAGACCAATTCTTTGTCACGAACCCCACGCATGCGTTGTGAGATATCATTATTGGATTACCCATAGATTCACAAAACATAATATAAAATTAAATTAAATTATAAAATAAAATAAACATGGATCCGAACGGAATAATAATTGCACAGATATTTGGAACAGTCGTTACATCGTCTACCGGGGCTAACTGTGTCATTGCGCACACAAGGGCTCTCCCTAAATTCAGGTGAAAGCGGGTCGCTCTTCTAGCTGCATGCTGACCCGAATATAAACCCAAATATAGTTTTTTTTTTTTTTAAATAAGTCTTTTACTCTGGTCCAAGTCCAAAAGCAAAAATAGAGAAAGTTGTTGGGGTCCGTGTTAGTGTACGTGAGTTGGATTTGAGCATGGAGTCCCTCAAATGATAACATTCATTAAAGAGTACTAATTTGACTATCAAGTCAAATAAAAATATGATTAAGAATGAGTTTGAAAGAATTAAACCTTTAATAAAGTTAATGCTATTTTTAACTATGTGCATTTAATTTTTGCAATTTATGATATTTTGTGCATGTTTAAGAAATTATTTTGATTATTGACTAATTACTCAAAATATATTAATGCACAAATGTTAAAAAAGGGTCAAAATATAATTTGGTCATAATTGGTGGGGTATTAAGGTTTTGTTTGTCATAATTTGTTTGATGAATTTATAGTTTATTTTTAAAATAAATATTTGGAATAATCTATTATTTCATATTTTGAAGTAAATTATAAGTTAAATACAATAATATTTTTGAATAAAATAATTAGACAAGATATAATATAATTTAAATTGTTTGATCAGTATTGTAAGTAAAACGATATCGTTTTGTCTTATAATATAATATAATTTTTATTATGATGTATCATATTATAAATATTTGTCTATTTACATTTTTTCAAAAATAATCAATAAATACTTTTTTTATAACTCATAATTTATTTAAATTAATAAATAAAATTTAAATTATTTTAAAACAAGTTGAGCCAAGCAGAACCTAATACTTAAAAATGTATATGAAGGTCATTAAAAGTAAATTGCTCAATTTACTTAAAATAAAGTTTTCAAAAATAAAAATTAAGCTTTTATTAAAGGTCGGACAGAAAAATTCAAGTGGGCGAGTTATGGGGGTTGAGAGGACCAAATGATTGTAGAGAGAGTGCGTGTCGGGTAATGAAGGGACAAAGATGGAGACGCACGACTGGACAGAAAAGTGGGGCCCACAAATTTGTAACTGCCTTTGTAGTAATTATAGCACATTGATATCCGAGACCACGTGGACACCAGCAATACATGTTGGTCCACGTGAGATGAAGAAGGGGGGCGGGGGTTCTTTTACTTCCCACGTGACTCCACTCTTTCCCTGTCTGTTTGTTTGCCCGTTCTCCCCTGGGCCCCACTTACCGAGGTCCGCTTGGCTTGACGGCCTCAACTAGAACAAAACAACGCACAAAATGGTACTAATTAAAGCGATCAGTCATATTATAATTTTAAATATAAAAATAATAATTAAAATAATAGATTGTAATATTAAAATAATAAATAAAATACTGAGTCATAATATTGAAGTTGCGGATTATATTTGATAAAATAATATTCCATACGTTTCATAAAAAGTGGTTTAATTTAAATTTTTTGATTAAATTAATCAAATTTTAAATTAATAATTAACTTTATTTATTTATGTATTTAAACAAACGAACATTAGATCTATAAGTACATTTGATTAGTTTCTAATAATTATAGTTTTGTTGCTTATTTATGTATAGATTAATAGTAATTTTGATTTAAAAAATGGTCAATTTGACCGAATAATTTAAACCATATCACTTTTTATAGGACGGAGGAAGTAATAACTTAAACAATTTTTATTATTAAATTTTTTCAAAAACTAATGTTTCAATTATATTAGGATATTTTAAAATATATATATTATAATTTTATTGGGACGGATAGAATAATACTTATTTCGTGTTTAAGTTAGTATTTAGGTGGCTAATTTTCCATCTTCAATGATTTCAGATAACAATAATAATGTATGTGATTAACTAACTTCAACCGAAAAAATAAAACACATTTGCACTTAATTTTTACAGAAAAATGTAGCTACATTAAATACAATTAGTTTGATTAATATTTTTGACGAAACAACGTTGCTTTGTGTTATGTTATTTTAACGAAATGGAAAAGATTAATAATTTGACTAAATAACTTCTTTATTATATAATTTTCATAAAACGACATTGTTTCGTTAGAATCGATGGTCTTGCACTCTTACTAACATACATTATATTCCAATATTGAGCTACTATAAATCTAAGCCAACAAATCAAAGCTAGTTTCCTAAAGTTAACGAGCACTGGAAAATTAAGATTCGTTGAGGCAACAAGAAACAAGGTATGAGCATAAGACTTGGAAGACCTGTTTGTTACGCTACGCTATTTTTCAGATAGTCCCATCAAATGGAGTTATATGGCTTTTTCTCCATACCTCACTTAAGCCTTTCCCCTCGATCAGCAGCATCTCATTTTTTTATTTTTTTTTAAATTTATAAATTATTTTAATTATAAAATAAATTTTAAATAATTATAAATTAAATTGTGTCAAACATACTTTATTTACTGAATTTTTATCTTTGGAATTCTTTTTTGTTTTTCCTCATGATGATAACTGAGAATATTTGGTTAGCTTAGTAATTGAAATAATAATTACATATTCGGAAAGATGCTCTCAGTAAAATCAGCAGCAGTGCCAAGAAATTCGATTGAGCAGAAAATAGTAGACAGTAACGGATAGAAACCAATAAACCTTGTCAGAGAGAGTGAAACAATGTTCCGAATTTCTCTCGAGTTCATTTGGACTAAACTGGTCTTTCCATATTCCACCGTATGGAATATACAATGCATGGACTAGCTCCAAGTAAACATGAGCAGTACTGCTGATAGTGCCACCCATTACTTGAACTCTGAGCAGTACTGCTGAAAGTGCTGATGGTGACTGCTAGAGTTTATATGAATATATAAATAATAGATATAATGTTAAAAAAAATTATATATTAAAATAATATAAAAATAAAATTATATTAATATGATTTTAAAATTATGGAGTTACGTATAATATTTTATATAAAAATATTTAACTTGAGGATAAAGTTTACTTATAAATAAGTTGTATAATTAGTGGCGATTAAATATTAAGGAAATTATGAAATTGAATACGAACAATTTCTATTATGATCAATTTCTTTCATTATATATATATTGTCAATTAAAATAGACTCGTTTTGATATAAAAATTACCAAAAAAAAAAAAAAGAAAAACTCTTTCATGACATGAAATATTAGTTATACAAAGTGTTTTAAAATTATTTTTGAACGTTTAAATATTTGATTGAGTATTTATAGACATGAATATAAGTAAAAAAAAAAAAAAAACTCTTTCATGACATGAATATTTTTAATTTTAAATTATTTTTTATTCATTACGAGCCACATGGAATTGGATATGTTAATTTTGAACAGAAAAGGCTGAGAAAGCAATCATTCCCCTCGTGGTACTGGGGCTTTACACAAGATTATTTGTCATCAAAAGATTCAAGGGGAGAGGTCCCTACGCACTACACAGCATTGAGATTTTTGTGTGTGTGTGTGTGTGTTTCAATCATGGATCTTTCATTGTTTATCTCATGCCTGTCCACACCTTAGCTAGCTTTGCAATTGTCCCTTAGGCCCTTACCCACATTCTGTGGTGTGACCAGTCGGAGAGAGACCTGCTGTTTATATATTCTATCTTTTATGAAAAATAATGTTACAATTATTAAAAAATTTAAAATATATTTATTTGATAAGGAAAAAAAAATTTAAACCACTTGAATTTTAAGTAATTTTACATAATTTTTTTTTTATAAATATGAATCACATAATTTTATTAATATATATGTTAAAAAAAAATTTAAAATCATTTTTTTTAACTTGTGACGTTTTTTTTTTTTTTAAATAGAAGAATTATATATGTGTGTGTGGGACATCATTTAAGAAGGATGTAGGATGAGATCCTATAAACATCTCAAAAAGATAATAATTTTTTTTATCATCTATCACTAATAATAAAAGATAATTTTATATAAAAAATAATATTACATTGTATATTTTTGGAATCTCGTTTCCGCGTCATTCCTAAAATGAGACCCTTCTATCTATCTCTCTCTCTCTCTCTCTCTCTCTCTCTATCTATACTATACTATACTATCAGAATCTTACTTCAAATAATCCATCAATTCTTATAATTTGTGTTTTAATTGGACCAACAAAAGTTAACCATTCTTTTGATTGATTAGTTAATCCTTTTCATGCCTTTTTTCATTATTGTAATTTAGTTACGCAAATTGAAATTGTTTCATCTGCACCAATACCCTCGAGTTATCATTTATGATGAAGATGGAAAACTTTAATTAAAATTCTTAAGAAAGGTAATCCATCCATCTCACATTTTTTTAATATTGATTTTTTTTTTTTTACGTGTATTAAAAAATATATTGACTATAAAGTAGTTATCAAAATCGTCTTTATATTTTAAATGGAGTAAAAGATATTATAAATAAAGAGAAAATAAGTGCGATAATAATAAATGTAGACTAATTTTCTCTTGAATATTGGAAAGTACAATAATATTTTTATTTAACTTGCTTAAAAATAAAATATTATAAAAGTAATAAGATGTTCAAAAGAATGTTGTGAACAAATTTAAGAAAGAGAGAGTAGTAGTTGGACATATATAGTCACAGAGTAAATGTTTAATATAACATGTGTACTATGTTATCATACTTAAATAGT